>CAWUFW010016796.1:0-292337 GCA_963921515.1 Calotriton arnoldi | reverse complement strand
CTAGAACCCTGATATTTTGGGACAGAAGAGGGCCCAGTGAGTGCCCAGGCCCAGATTAATTATTCACAGCTGCCCAGCAAGTAGTGGGCAGCTGCCACGTTTAGGCTTGCGCAATTGCGCACTTTGCTTTTGCTGCCTGTGCAGCCAGCCCGGACATTCTGGACATTGGGCATTTGAGCCCCGGTGAGAGGCCAGTTGGCCTGGGGCCAGTGTCAGTGCGTTGTGCCCCCGATTGGGGCACACTGTGTTTATGCTTACGAGGCCTATTGCCTCATGTGATTTATGCCTAATGTGATGTAGGTGTCCCATCTTGTAGGTTACAGGATCTCGTGCTAAGTTCCTGCCTGTACCAGTAATTACTGGTTGTGCGCTACATGTATTATTTGCATTTACTTACCTGATCTGATGGTTCTGACCGTGGCCCGATTGGCCTGGTCCTGTATATAATTCCCTGTGAATATTGCCTAGTGCCAGTTGGCGCACTGTATATTATGTGATTATGTTTCTAAGGTATTTATGATAATACAAAGGCTATTTTTTATATAACCTTGTGTGGAGTTCCTTTTGTGGTGTGCCTAGTGTGTTGCTGCTGTGTGAGTGGCTGCGCAAACGCTTTACACATTGCCTCCGGGATAAGCCTGACTGCTCGTGCCAAGCTACCAAGGGGTGAGCAGGGGTTATCGTCGGCGTGTAACTCCCTCGCCCTGACTAGAGTGGTGGTCTCTGCCTGGCTTTGGCGCAAGCCTTAGCCAACCAGAGATCCCATTTCTAACACAGAACAAGACACATAACTACATGAGGCAAGGGCAGACTTTGTTCTCCTCTGATCACACTATACAGATGTAAGTGAATTGGAGCCTAAAGTACGTGTATGTTCACTGTGATCTCCTGATTTGACTCGCACATGGACACATCTCACTTGAATTTTGATGGCTTACACTTCTGTACTGACCAACCTTCAGCTTCTGCATTCTTGTGATCTGTGTGTCCTGTCATTGCTACATAGGCAGCTTCCAATCCCAGTCTACAAAAGGAGATCAGAGACAGTTCGGATGGTATTGGAATGGGATATGGAGTCTGCACTGTTACTTTATGACAAATTTCATCTGCTGTGTAGCATTGTATGAAACAACACAAATGCAGATTGGGGGGCACACATCCATATAGGGTCTGGGATATTAGCTTTGCTAAGTAGGGAGTCTAACCTTTTGATATTCCCTAACAAAAGCAGACAATCCAGTGCCACATATTGGCTTCGAAGACTGATCAGGTAGTGCTGTACACTGGTGAACAGATGTGGCTAGTTGTTACAGCTACCTTCACTGGACACATGACATACAAGCCACTGTTGGTAAGACGTGTGTATGTGGACCCACTTGGAGAATTTGGTAACACTTAAGAGTGAGGCAAGGATCTCAAAGTCTGTCTTAACTCCATGGCACATGATGATCTGTCTTAATCAGAACCCAAACTCACCGAATGAAATGCAAGTCACAGCATCCAACACCCATTGGCCTCTCATCCACACACCGGACAGTGTCTGTACCATTCCTCATCCAATGCACACATCAGTTATAATGCTCTTGGTTGACTGTTAATGGTGCTGGCAGTGCAAATTTATGTACAAATGCACGTGTGGCTCAATGCCCCAGTCTGCATAATAAAACCACCACTCCCAGAATGCACTCTGCTCTGTACATTCTATGTGCTACAGTGACCCTTTGGCCTTATGATGACTGCTGCATTTACACAGAATAGGTAAATGGAGGCATGGGACACATGATGGTACAGCTCTGTCTTCCCTCACATCATACTTTCAGACACATATTGCAGTTAATGCACTTACCAGTTATCTGCTGTGAAACCTAGACCTCCGGTCCAGGCCAGCACTCTCCCCAGCAGCTCCGCTTGCAGCCCCTCATCGCCCAGTGCAGAGCCCTCCCTTCATCAGGGTTCGCGCCGGCAGCCCGCCGAAGTCGCACAGGCGACCCAGGTTCCAGCTCCGCCTGATGTCCCCCTCGCCCCATGCTCACTGGTTTCCTGGTCTTACTGCCATTTCTTGTCACCTGGTTCCTCCTGTTTTTGGGTATTTTTATTTTAATTCTTGCCCGCTTATCTCAATTCTTGCCCGCTTATTTTAATTCTTGCTCGCTTCATTCAGCCTTTCCCGCCGCTGCTGCTCCTCCCCCCGACACAGCCTCCCTACCTCCAGTCCCGCCCCCTCCCCTACTTAATGGCGGCCGCTGCGGGGGAGCGCGTGTGAAACCAAGACCTCCGGTCCAGGCCAGCACTCTCCCCAGCAGCTCCGCTTGCAGCACCTCATCGCCCAGTGCAGAGCCCTCCCTTCATCAGGGTTCGCGCCGGCAACCCGCCTCAGACGCACAGGCGACCCAGGTTCCAGCTCCGCCTGGTGTCTCCTTCGCCCCCTGCTCACTGGTTTCCTGGTCTTACTGCCATTTCTTGTCACCTGGCTCCTCCTGTTTTTAGGTATTTTTATTTTAATTCTTGCCCGCTTATTTTAATTCTTGTTCGCTTCATTCAGCCTTTCCCGCTGCTGCTGCCCCTGCGGCCCCTCCCCCCAACACAGCCCCCGCTCCCGCCTCCAGTCCTGCCCCCCTCCTCTACTTAATGGTGGCCGCTGCGCGGTCGCACCGAAGGCGTGCCTAAGGCATGCCCGTCTGCGCCCGCCCGCGACCTGACCGCGGCCAGCGCCAGGAACCCTGGATCTCCGGAACCCTGCCGATACATCTCCGCCGCCCTCCACGCACTCAACCCAGAAAGGCTCAACGGATGCCAGAGAGCCACACCGAACACCACCCAAGGACAGTTCTCCTGCAGACACTGCGGACGATCCTTCACCATCGACTGCACCCCCAATACCCCCGAAAACTCGCTGGACGCCTGCACCACCGGAGCCCTGACATGCATCCTCCTCAACGTACGCTCCCTACACAGACACGGCATAGAGATCTGGGACCTGCTCGACACTCTCTCGCCCGTCGCCTTCCTCACCGAAACCTGGACAAACGCCACCTCCGGCCCCGACATCGCCATCCCCGACGGAAACAAGATCCAGAGAAGGGACCGCCCCACCGCCCAGGAGGAGTACTCGCCATCGCTCATAAGACCTCTCTTCGACTCTCCACCTCCAACACGAGCGACCCCCACTCCCACACAGAACACCTCCACTTCCAGATCCAGACCAACCCCAGGACCACGCTACGGGGCACCCTCGCCTACAGACCCCCCGGACCATGCACCCAGTCCGCAACCACCATCGCCGACCTCGTCGCACCCCAAGCCACCGCTTCCACTGACTACATTCTACTTGGAGACCTCAATTTCCACCTCGACAACTGCAGCGACTCCGACTCCATCACCCTCCTCGACAACCTCTCCAACCTCGGACTGAAGCAGCTCGTCACCACCCCCACGCATAGAGCTGGACACACCCTCGACCCCATTGTGGCAGGAGGGACGAACATCCATTTCAGCCATACCTCGCAGCCCCCCTGGACGGACAACCACTGCGTACACTTCACCTTCAACACATCCACCGGACCCAAACCCCCCCTACGCCCGCCTCGAAGGAACTGGAGCAAGATCACAGAGGAGCACCTCAATGCCACCCTCCTCCTAGACCCACCCTGCGCCACGACCGACGCCAACTCCGCAGCCCAGGAACTTCACCGCTGGATCTCCAGCTGCGCCGACAAGCTCGCACACCTCCGCCACCCCGGCAAACAATGCCCCCTGAAAGCAGCTTGGTTCACCACCGATATCCAAGCAGCCAGGCGCTCCTGCAGACGCCTCGAGAAAACCTGGCAAAACCGGAAAACCTGAACATCTACCGGAACGCCCTGAAGGAATACCACCAGCGTCTAAGAGACACCAAGTGGACTTTCATCAGGAACAAAATCCACACCAACGCAACCAATGCTAAAGAACTCTTCAACGTCATACAGCAATTCACCAAACCCCCCAGCGAAGCCACGGACATCACACCATCCCAGGAACTCTGCAACAAGCTCAGCTCCTACTTCCATCAGAAAATCAAGGCCCTCTACGACAACTTCAGCGAACAGAGGCCGGACACCACCCCACGCTCCATCACCACCGACAAAGAGCTGATCATCACCACCTGTAATCCCGCCACCGTCGAACACACCACCGTGACCATGAAGAACACCCACTCAGGAGCCCCCACGGACCCCTGCCCACCGCACATCTACCACAGGGCCGCCGCCGCCATCGCACCCAAACTAGGATGCACCATCAACGCCTCCTTCGAATCCGGCATTTTCCCCGACGACTAGAAGCGGGCGGAGGTCAAACCTCTCCTCAAGAAGCCCACGGCCGACCCGACAGACCTGAAAAACTACCGGCCCATCTCTCTCCTCCTCTTCGCTGCCAAAGTCACCGAGAGACTCGTAAACACCCAGCTGACCGCCTTCATCGAAGAAAACTCCATCCTAGACGCCTCCCAGTCCGGATTCCGCAGCAACCACAGCACTGAGACGGCCCTCCTCGCCGCCACCGACGACATCCGCATGCTACTAGACCAGGGGCACACCGCAGCCCTCATCCTACTAGACCTCTCCGCAGCTTTCGACACCGTCTCACAGCGCACCCTCGCAGCCAGACTCCACGACGCAGGGATACGAGGAACCGCCCTCACCTGGATCCGATCCTTTCTCTCCGCAAGAACCCAGAGGATCAGACTCCCTCCTTTCCTCTCCGAACCCACTCAGATCAACTGCGGAGTTCTCCAAGAATCATCGCCCATCCCCACGCTCTTCAACATCTACATGGCCCCCCTCGCCGCCATCGTCAGACAACACGGGCTCAGCATAGTATCATACGCCGACGACACCCAGCTCATCCTCTCCCTCACGAAGAACCCCGAAGACACCAGACTCTGTTTCCAGGAAGGAATGAGACGTAGCCGCCTGGATGAAAAGCAGCTGCCTGAAGCTCAACTCGGAGAAGACCGAGGTCCTCATCCTCGGACCCTCCACCTCTGCCTGGGACAACACCTGGTGGCCCTCTGCCCTCGGGAGTCCGCCCACCCTGACAGACCACGCACGGAACCTCGGCATCATCCTTGACTCCTCCCTCACCATGACCCGCCAGATCAACTCCATCGCCTCCACCAGCTTCAACTGCCTTCGGATCCTCCGCAAGACCTTCAAATGGATAACCCCAGAATGCAGAAAAACCGTCACCCACACACTCATAACCAGCAGATTGGACTACGGCAACGCCCTCTATGCCGGAATCAACAGAACTCTCCTACACAGGCTACAGACCATCCAGAACGCCGCAGCCAGACTCGTCCTCAGAACCCCACGGCACGAACACATGACCCAACACCTACGTAACCTCCACTGGCTCCCCGTCAAGAAGAGAGTTACCTTCAAACTGCTCACCCACGCCTACAAATCCCTCCACAACATCGGACCCAAATACCTCAACGAGAGTCTCCTTCCACGTACCCAAGAGGAACCTTCGCTCCGCAGACCTCGCCCTTGCAGACCCCCCCCGCATCCGCAGAACCAGAGCAGGAGGAAGAGCTTTCTACTACGTCGCAGCCAAAGCCTGGAATGAGCTCCCGGTGAACATCAGACGCTACCCCACCCTCCACACCTTCAGGAAGAACCTCAAGACCTGGCTCTTCGATTGAACCAGAGCTGCACCCCGCCCCCAGCGCCTTGAGACCCTCACGGATGAGTAGCGCGCTTTATAAATCCCCTTATTGATTGATTGCTGCTCATGCTCCTCCAGCCGAGCATGGAGGGTCAGCCAGGGTGCCCGTAGGACCCTCCTGTACAGTGGCGATAGGCGGGCCGATGCACATGGTGCTGGGAGGACTGACCCAATATCTCCTCGGCCTTGTGCCGGGCCCAGCGTTTTAGGTCCTCCCAGCGCTTACGGCATGCCCTGGCCTTCCGGGTATGGATGCCCACTGCACTGCAGCGCTCCCAAATGGTGGCCCATAGTCTGGCATGCGCTGCATTGCTCAACTGGTCCTCAGGCCCCCCAAAAAGCTGAGGAAATTTGGATATCACCCCCTCTGCTACAATGTTTTATTCCCTTTCTGTGAAAGGGGGTGCTTTCTCCTCATATCTCTCAGCCATGTTGGGTGTACTTGGGTTGTACTGAGCAGCAGGATGGCAGAGGATCTGATGTGTGACAGAGGATGACTCAGAATGAACAGAAAATGGCTGTCAGCAACTTCCTGTAATGTATTTCCTGCCTACCACTTCCTGTATGTCATTTCCTGTATGAAAGAATGGGTTCCAGTCCGTTACCGGAACTTCCGGGATGAATGCGTACCCTCCATTTGCAGAGCGTAGTCTCCGCAAGCGACACATCGGCTCCACATACGAGGCCTACACTCCGCATACGAAGAGTACACATTTGTGCCGGATGTGTCGGAAATGGACCGGAACCCATTCTTTCATACAGGAAATGATGTGTAAGCCATGACTTGAAGCTATGTTGTGCAAAACACAACAGGCTAATATGATCTTGCACACTACTTCAGGGGAGTACATCAGCACACCCCCTGTACGGTCAAGAATATCTGAAGCGCGACTTCAGAAGACCAAATGTGGCTCGAGTTCGTATGTGTGCCCTATTGTACCTATGCTGAGTTACAGTAGTTGCACGTCTGTATGGTGTGAGGAGTTGAGGGGAGAGTGCATACCCAGCATCACCTGAGGAGGGAAGATAGGGCAATAGGTTACATTTCCCTCTTAAATTTGTACAGAACATGATCTATACTTTGGTACATGTAGTGTCTGTTGAGGCAGTGTATGTGGCATGATGATTCTTATTGTACAATGGTTGTTAATGTGAGATGGCATTCATACATTTCATTTATACATATCCCACATGTTTTGTGCTTGGCACTTACCCAGTAGCCACATGTTGCCAAATTCTCCCACAGCCATCCGCCAGGCAAGAGGTGACATGCGGAATACAAAGCTGTCATGGGTACTGCCTGGAAACACTGCATGCACATCAATGAATCTACTACTGGCATCACAGACAGCCTACATATTGTTAGAATGCCATCGGTGTCTGTTGCAGAAGATGTGTGCAATGCGGTGGGGTGGCTGCAGAGCCACATGGGTACAATCAATTGCATCCAGCACACGTGGGAAGAGGGAAATGAGATAGAAATCCGTAGCTGTCCTTTGTCTCCTGTCCAGTGTATGGGGGCATTCGTATGTGGAGGTGGGCTCTTGTATTGATGCAGCTCAGTACCCAATGCAAGCACAGCGACTGGCTTGCCTGAGAGATGCCCACAAGGTCACTGGAGACCCTTTGGAACGACCCGTAGCAAAGAAATGGAGAGCAGAAAGTATCTTGAGATAGGCTGGGATGGCATGGGAGCGTACAGGTCACAGAGTCAAGTTCCTCCTCCCACTCACATACCATCTCCAAGATGACATCTGGAGGGAAACGGTATCTGGACCTGACATCTTGACGGGACATCCCAAATAGGTTAATCCTTTGTCTGAATAGCCTCTCTACTCTCCTCCTCCTGCTTAAGTCTTCTTGCCGCATGGCAAGGGGCAGAGCAACAAACACATTGAGCGACATGTTGGAAGATTTGTGTGTGACACCTCTGATTTTATATGTGCTGCAGGGCTGGGATTGGCTGTTGGACTGCAGTGTTTCAGCTGGAGCATGGTGGGGGATGGTAAGCACTTGCACAGGTGTTTAGCATTGAAGACAATGATCATCTGGCCCAAGCTCAGAGATTCTGGCCCGAGTGTGGAGATTCCGGCCCAAGTGTGGAAATTCCAGCCCGGGTGCAGAAATTCCGACCCGGGTGCGGAAATTCCGCCCCAAGTGCAGAAATTCCAGCTCAAGTGTTGACGTAAAGATACTAGTCGGAAATGACTTTTGTGAATACCAAAAGCCATAAAGTTAGACTTTTGGCTCAGATTACCTTTGTGAATCAGCCCCAAAGATTTTTGGGTTTGCCAATTTTTATTGCTAATTTATTTCTGTTTTGCCAGAGTAATCATTAACTTTATAAACAACCTCCAGAAAGAAAATGTAAAGAAAGAGGTTTTCTGGCATACCTCTGCTGGACAAACTTTTTAAGATCTTAAACACTTTACTCAAGCTCCAGTTCTATATCATTCTGATCCAACTAAATGGTTTATTGTTGAAGCAGATGTTTGGGAAAGAGGTGTGGGAGTAGTCTTTGTTGCAGCTTCAAGAAGATGACAATTTTAAACATGTAGTTTATTATCTTTCACACACTCGTAATGGAGTTCCAATAACAGGACCTGCACTGAAATTTGTGGGCTGGTCAGTGTAAGAATGATGTCCATTCATTCATTAAACCTTTATTCAGTTTTTGCAAGAAATACCATAAAAGTCAAGTGGACACAATAAAAAAAAAACATCTGGTACGCAGAATAACAGTACAGTGTACCCATCATGGGCCTGTAAATACAAAGTTAAAATGCAAGCACTAGGTCAAGAACAAAGAGGTCTAAAGTATGAAAAGACATCAACAAGGCACCATAATACCGTACATCACGACCCCATAAAATACAAATTTGTAACATGGTCCATGTTAAAAGCAAATTTATGTTAACACAGTGACATATAAATGACAATCAAGGTTAATCACAACTGGACCTAAGCCTAAAAGCAGCCCTTAAAAAACTAATAACTTACAATACTGAAATGCTTGAAAGCATTTGCAAACAAATAAAAGCGAGTCTCACCTCCCTAAAACTTGCTTCTTTAAGAATAGGGATGATAAAAGACTTTCTGGGTACCTCGTAAAGGCTACAGAACATTAAAAAGTGCATCATATTCTGCGGAAACTTTCCGTCGCAGCCACAGGGTGGGAGGCACTGCCCTCTATATGCGCCACGAGGATGGGCCAGAAGATAATGAAAGAGATCCAATCGAAATCTGGTCAGTAAAAAACGGTCATGGGTACTTTTAAACCATAAAAGATAGGGTTCAGCTGATGACCCAGTTTTCAAAAAGAGGTACCTACGCACACTAGACTTCCTCAGCTCCACTTCTACTCTGGCCCACGTACGCTTTTTGAAAAAGCGGTCCTTCACCCAAGTCATAACCCTACTACAGATATCCTCCGGGTTCACAAATAGATGTGCCCTTCTCAGACTAGTAAAGCATTCTCTAATACTTAAGCCAGCGAATACGGTTGGCGTGGTCAAGGGAAAGACAGTCCCTTTAAATTTCCTTGCTAAGGGCATTTTCCTTCTTATTCCAGATTATCATCCACAAAGATAAAGGACGAAAAGCCAACACATCTGAGAGGAAGGCCATCCCTAATTCTTCGTGTACTTCAAAAGATGGGATGCACTGCGGTAAGCAGAGTATCCGTCTCAGAAAAGTGTTTTCAACAATTTGCAATGCATCCTGCACAGTATAGCACCAGATAACGCTCCCGTAGGTGACCTTCAAGATACAAGAATGATGTCATCAGCCTAAACTGCACTAATTTAAACTCTTGACCATCTGGATTGGCCCCAGGTACCAATGGTAAAAGTAAGGGTGACAATCAACATGACAGTCTTAAACCTCTCCCTCTACAGACCATCTCAGCAAACCTCTATTTGACCTAATTATGGCCTCTGTTCCTGGTAATTAGATAACCGCCCCCACCAGAATGGAACTCCAAACTCTGCTCCTTGCACAACATCTTGAGGTAGGTAATGACAGGAAGATTGTTTTGTTTGTTGCCTATGTCTACGATGTACAAAATCTTATTTGCATTATCACCTGTTTCTCTAACCCACCTGATTTGGATGAATTAGGTCAGGCAGCAGGCTATGCAGCCTCGCTGCCCATATATTGGAAAAATATGACTCTATATGACTGGAAAGTGTAGGGTCCTTGTCCTGTTTGTCTATGAGGGTTAGAAAAGTATCATTCATAGTCAGTGCAAGAGTTCCTGTCAGCAAATGATCAAAAGTCATATGGAAACCACTTGAGAAACCATCTTAGCCAGATGTTTTAGAGAGTTTAGGACCCTGTATAGCCTTTAGGACATTGTTACGGACTATTGGAGCTTCTAATGCTCACTGTCCAAGACAGGGTCTTTTGGTAAGGGGGTGCAAGACAATTAGTGCCCTTTAGCATTTTCCCTCACTAGTGTACAACCTGGCGAAGAGATCATGGGAACTACACATTTTCTCCTCTTCTCTCGCAGCAAAATCCAAAGTTTCATCGCAGGCCTCCTCAATAAATCAATAGGCTTCTTTAGCGTTTACTTTGTCAGCCGATAAGCTGTCAGCTTTATTCCACTCTACATGTTAGCTTGTGCACATGAATAGACACATTTGCGAATAGGAAGTTGTAAGCTGTGATTTAGTTGTAGCCTCTCTCAGTTACTTTAACATAGCTACCTCGGTAATATATTGTCCTCTAGCCACTGCTTTCAAAGTATCCCATACAATCCCTCGCTGTGTTCACCTCCCCTCACCATTATTGGCAAGGTAATCTCCAATACACACTGAGGCATGAGTAGGGTTTCATTCAGTGTCCACTGACCCCACAGCCCCCGTAACCATCGACTAGAGCCCATATGCAGTTTGTGGTATGAAAGGGCCATAGGGCCCTGGTCCACCAACCTCCACTGTATGTACCAAGTGCTTACATGTCAATAGGTGGCTCAGCCATGAGTATGCGAGATGCGCCTACGGGTCTGGGTAGTGGTAGTAGTCTTGTGTGAGGGGTGTCAGAATCTCCATGGGTCTCTGACCTCTCGCTACTTCTTGCATTCTCCTGATAACACACCCAAACCCCCACATCTACTCTGTGTGTTGTCTAGAGCATCATTCAATACTAAGTTTGAGTCACCTTCCCCCTCCACTATACTGAAGCCTGTAGATTTATGTAGTATGGTTTCCATTACTCTCCTAAGGTACCATTCCTGACTAAAGTTTGTGAAGTAAACAGATGCAATGGAGAGAGCAGCCTTTGAAGAGAGTCCATTGTCACTCTTTTTCGATTGTACTCCTGTACTCTGCATTGGAGGATCCCCAATCATGTGACTTCTCCACTTGCGAAGAAAAGTTCAGCTCTTTCAGGATTAAAAGTCCCTTGGCAAGCTTACTACTCCAGGACATTATGTGTGGTTATGTTCAACACAGTACAAAGGGAAATTAGCACCATGCTGACCCCTTTTTGCCTTTGATGTGTTAGTGATGTCTCTTGGCCCCAATAGTGATGCTCCCTATAGAATACTGGAAGTTGCACTTTCACAAGGCCATAAACCCCACTTTGCCACATCCTCATCCTCTAAAACACAGAAAAGTAAAAATAGACACCTTGCAATCTAAATGTAAAGGATCCTCTCCAAATGGAAGCATCCCATAAACCCTAAACATTTCCCAACCCTCATTTGGCTAATCAAGACGAGATCCCTAACTGAAATTCCGACAATTGTACACCATCACCTCTAAATGTACAAGTCAAATTAATATGTGAAAAACAACATCAGTGGTAGAAATATAGCCAATATACAATGGTTTTAAACCTGTTTTTCTACACTCTGATCTGACCAACTCAACCAGCTCCAGCAAGCCACAATCCTCATCCCTCAAAAACCTGATCAAATCCTGATATACAATGTGTCGGCATTCCTGGAAGTTCCTATGACCACAGAAAAAAAGTAGTTTCACAGGTCATTTTTCATCTAAATCCCAGCGACCATCAAGTGAAGAGGTGCTGACCTTGTGTCCCAGCATGAGCCAGGGGCGTAGGTTAGACAGTGAGATTCTTGAGGTGTGAATCTCGAATATTCCAGCTAAAAAGCAGTGAATAGCAGGTTCAGTGGCTGGGGGTGTGGGGGGAGTTGAGATGACCACAGTTTGGATGGAATGTTTTGTTAAGGAATAGGGTCAGTACTGATTTGCATTAGGTAGGCCTCTGTCTAGAATGGCACAGTGGGCAAAATACGATATGTTAGAATGCTACTACATGCAATTGCCACTGGTTAGACTATTTGCAAGCATTCATTCCATCACTTTTGGGTGTTTGATTGCCAGTAATATGTCTGAAAACCGGAGTCCGGCATAGCTTTGCAAGCTACGTTGCCAATGTTTGTGAATTCCAAAAAGTAGTGAAATAAGAGCAACAAGAAAAGCTGAACCCAACATCGCAGAACAACCTCAGGGGCCCCAGACACAAATACCAAATCAATAATCCATTTGAGGGATGGCAGGAAATGGCAGAAGATGTGCCAGGCTGAGCTCCTGCTGTACAACAGGCCCCGGAGCTAGGAATCCTAATACCTGTCTCCTGATACCGGCAGCTCCAGAGGGGCAGCCATCAAAATAGAAGCTGGAGCCACGCTGAGGGCAATTCGTGGCCTTATACACATGCAAGCCAGCAGAGAAAAGGTCCAAAAGAGGCAGCCCAGAACCCACACAAAATGACGTCCGGACCATGTTGCTGAGGAAGGAGCCGCCCCGGCCTCATTAGAGGCAGTTTGAGATGCTGTGAGCGTCGGCGGGGGAATCCAGGTGCCTGCAGACTCTGGTGGACGGCAGCTGTCTCCCAATGGAGCAGAGTGAGTGACGATGTCCGAGTGTGGTCGGGTGGGGCCCACAGCTTGCTGGCAGTCCTAAGGTGGGTGTGACCTGCGCCCATGGCCAGCTGCATGCCTGGATTGATCCAGCGCAGCGAGGAGTAGGGCTGGTGATCTCCCTCTCCTGCCCCCCGCCCGAGGGGGATTTATACACGACATTTGGAACCCCTGATCTTCGTGGGGGCAGTGGCTGGCACCATCAGATACGCAGTGTGGGGCCGCACTGTGTCGCCAGGGAGCCCCCGTGCCATGAATGTGGCAGATAACACTGTGTAATTGTAGGCCCGACCCTTGTGTGGATAGGGTGGCACTGGAGCAGCAGAAGCAGTGGTGTTGTGCCGCGGGGGATCACCTGCACCTCCCGCACACCCTGGGAGGTATTGTACTGAGGAAGTGGCCGGTTTTTGGCGATTCTACCTGCAACCCTGAAGATATCATGCTCTTGGAGATAAGGGAGAGCGGATTGGGATGCAGGCGGATCTTTGAGACACCAGTTGTGAGGCACCACGAACATTATTACTTTGCCCCTTGGTTTAAGGCATGTATAATTAGTGACTCTTATGGTGGTTCCTGACCTACACTACTGCATGCTATGATACTGACTGATCCACTATGGGGAAGCCCAAAGTAGCAAAGTCCACTACAGCGGGAGGGCCCAAGGAAGACGCAGGGGAAGGGCTTGTCCCTCGACTCAGAGGAGAGCCCGGTCACAGCGCATACTGTGGCCATTCTTGCTGCAATTAAGGACACAAAGCTGTCTCTGGAGGCATACATTGCATCTGTGGCAAATGATGTTGGCATTCTGTGAGCAGAACATAAGATAGTATCGGAGAGGGTCCAAGACGCTGAACTGAAACTAGACATGGCCCACCCGGAGATTCGATTCCTCACAAAGCGCTGCGCAACTCTGTAAAAAGACATGGTTGTCCTTATGGATCGTTTTGAGGTTGCAGAAGAAAGGTCTAAGATGCATAACGTAAGACTTGTTGGGGTCCCTGAGAAGGCGGAGGGCCAGAGCATCAAACTCTTCATAGAGGACTGGTTGGAAAACACAGTGCTGCAGGGTAAGCCCTCACGCTTTTATTTGGTGGAGAGAGCACATTGCATGCTGGCCAGGGTCTGGCGCGGGACAACCTCAACGACCATTAATTGCACTCCTAGTGAACTACAGGGACATGGACAATATCCTTCAACTCTCCCGGTGGCATGGCCTGTGGCTGCTGGAGGGACATGAAGTTATCATATCTAGACTACACGTCCCTGGTCGAAAGGCAAAGGGGGGCTTTCACACCTATCAAGAAGGTGCAGCGCCAATTGGGCCTCAGATATGCTCTCATCTTCCCGGCAAATTTACGTGAGGTCTATCAGGAAAAGGCATATTTCTCAGAGGCAAGATGGCGGCCACTACGGAGGCCTTGTAATCTGACACACATCTTCCCACAAACCCCCCCTCTTGAACAGACTTTGGACTCCCGGCAGCTTCGGTATAACAGCATGAGTTGGCAGTGGTGCTTGACCCGTACTCTGCAGCAACGTACCTGGTTTCTTTCACAGGGTACTGGCTGGCTGCTGCGTTGGACGCGGACGCAGTGTGGTTAGCTCCCTACGGCGGACTCAATACCTCCCAAACTCACGAGAGGTGCACAGGTCAGCGCCCCAGCTGCAGCAGCCAGCTCGGCGAAAGGAGCAGGGACTGCGGGAGGACTACAGCGAGTTTCACAAGGATCCGTGGACAATACCCAGAAGACCTGCCCTGCGGGTCACGGTAAGAAGACTTTGTCCGCATTGTTTCAAGCCCAGAATGTTAAGGCTAAAAAAGGGAATGGTGTTGAGACTGGTATGGGCAGAGTAGATGTTTTGCTAAATCCTGTGCTTGCCCCCAGACGAGCCAGGACGAGATACTCCAACTACCCCCTTGGGACTCTCCTCTAAGTAAGGGGGCGAGCCAAGAAAATGAGGGTGGAGGACGCAAGATTTTGGGGATGACGGGAAAAGGTCCTGATGACTCCGGCATGGTTTTTGCAGGAGGGGCTGAAGAGGGGGAGCCAGTTATGGGTCCCCTGGGCGATGAGACTACTGAGACTAGTGGAAAAGATTTAGGTATGTCTCAAACTGTGAGAGTCGAGGGGGTGATGTTAAAAAAAAGAAAAGAAGGAATAAATCTAAATGTACTCCCCACACCCCAAATTGGGATCAAACCACTAGGCTGGATAATATGTGTGCCCCGCAGGAAGTGGACTCTAGAGATAACTTCTTCTCGCTCTCGGATCCCTCTAACTCCTCGGGGGACGAGAGTTTGGGAGGCATAAAGGATTGGGCTGGCGGAGAAATTACGCATAGTGATGGTAGCGAGACAAGTAGTTTGCATCTGGAGGATGAAAATAATGGTGCAGCAGGGGGTGCCAGCCCCTCCACAGTGCGGAAGCTGAGGGACCAGGGAGATGTGACCAGTTCTAAGGCAAAGGGAGCTGCAAAGTCATTGGTTTAGGACTACTCCTTTTCTCCTTGCCTGGAGGGGGGCAGCGATGTGGCCAATGTATCTGCAGCCGATGGTGGAGGAGACACTTGGCAGCGATTTCGCTGTCTGTTATTTACCAGAGCATTATGGCTCATAGGGAGGAGATTCGGACGGAGAGTCAAAGAACCCAGGGGGAATGCTGCAAGTTGCAGAACTCAATCCATCGTGTTGCGAAATCCTGCACTGGATTCGCAGAGAGGATTGGAGAAGATGAGCTTGCTGTCCAGAAATCCCTCACGGACTCTTTAAAGTCGCAGAAGGATGATACACTATGGAAATTGACTGACCTGGAGAATCGCCTTAAGAGGAATAATCTGAGAGTTCTAGGTATTACCGAAGGCATGGAGGGATCTGATGCCGGGAAATTTATTGTGGAACTGTTTACAGAAGCATTTCCTGATCTTACACGGTGGTACTGGGATCTGGAGATTCAGAGGGCCCACCGATTTCCCTTCAAACCGCGCGGTACCCCAGGTCAGCTGGTGACTAAACCAAGAGCTATTTTGATTTGTCTGTGTAATTTTCTCGAGAGGCTATTTTCTGATCTGGTGCGCCCAGACAGAAAAAGGGCAGGGAAGGGGGTTGAGTTCTTTGTAAGACCCGACTTCTGTCATGCGACAGTAGAGAAGCGGTGGCAACTCCAGCAACTAATCCCAATGTTTCAGGCAAAGGGGGCGCATGTTTTTTTTGCTTAACCCCGCCAAGTTGAAAGTTATAATTAGGGGCCAAACGCAGTTTTTCATTTCGGAGACCCAAGCAAAGGATTATTTACAAACAGTATAGAAATAATTTGGGATGATAATTAAACAAGATTTGTATGATATGTTTTGGAAATGATATCTTGGGGGGATGACCGGGGGTAGCTGAGTCAGTTTTTCCATCACTAAAGGACCAATAAACCTACTGCCTCAGTGGGGAGGGATAGGTTAGGGGGGGGCACTATAGATAGGAGGTGTGAGAGGGATTGGTGGGTGAGGTTGAGGCACAGGGAGGGGGAACTGGGGAGAAAAGTTAAAAAATCATGGTGGAGGAGGCGGGAGCTAATTTTTTGTTGGGAAGATCTATATATAGATATGGTTAAGTTAAATATGGATGAATTAATCCTGATTCAATGGGGGATGGCCTGAGGGCTGGGAGGCTACCGGTAGGTACGTTTAATGTGTCTGGTTTAAATGATAGGGCAAAACGACAGAGGGAAGCTATGGAGCTGAGAGCCATTAGACCTGATATTGTGTGCCTACATGAAACGCGTATCCCTTGGGAGAAGCGTGGGGTGATGGCCGAGTTAGGGTATAATGTACTAGTATGTACTCAACATAGTCTTACATCCCGAGGGGTGGCTATTTTGGTGAAAAGAACAATACGTTTACTAGGCAGGGCTGTCGCAGATAAACATGGGCGTTGGGCTATTGCTGAATGTGCGGCTGGGGGTTATAAATTTGTTGTATGTTCAGTTTATGGGTCAAGTATTGATGAGGCACAAACTTTGGATTTTCTCAACATCAAGTTGGCCTCCTGGCCAACTCCCCTGATATTTTGCGGGGACCTAAATATACATCTTGATGGCCCAGAATTTAAGGATGGACGGTATTGGGGGAGGAAACCTAAGGTGTTTCGGGCATTACAACAGTTGGCTTCCGAGCATGGTTTGATAGACCTGTGGTTTAGAAATCGATATCCTGAGGTGGGTTTTACTTATTTTTCTTGCCCACATAACAAGTGGGTTAGGCTGGACTATTTTTTTATATCTCCGGGCATGGCCACAATTCAGCTATTTTCTAGACTGACATCTGATCATAGTCCAGTAGTAATGGATATTTCAGTTCAGGGTCTCACTCAGCCTTTGAGAACTTTTTCTTTTGATAGAAAATTATTATTAGATGATGTTTTTGTAGCGCATATTAAAAGCTGGATTATTCAGTTCTTGGAGATCAATAGGAATACTGCCCCCCCCGGGCATAGTCTGGGATGCTCTGAAGGCAGGGTTATGAGGGGAGATCCTGAGCTTTGGTGTGCATAAGCAGAGACAGTATAGTACCCTGGTTCTTGGTATGTTTGATGAACTCAGAAGGGCCGAATGCAGTCTGATACAATGCATGGCGGGCAATGGGTCTAGTACTCTGGCACAAGCTGAATTCGCCCGCTGTCGGGCCAAGATTAACCTATTATGGTCCAAGGATATTGCCTCTAGATATCAAATATATAGGAGAGATTGTTACGAATTTGGGGAGGCTGCCAGCAGGTGCCTTGCCAAACGTATTCGGAATAAGGAGGCTGAGCGTGGGATAGCGGCTTTGGAAGACTCAATGAGGAATTTAGTCAGCACGCCCCTTGAGATTTTAGCGATACTTAGATCTTATTATCAGGATCTGTATACCAAGGATAATATAGCAGGGAGTTCCTCGTCTGGTCCATCACTGCAAGATTTATTCGGGCACAAGCTGAGCAGTGAAGATTCTGTACTCTTGGATTCACCAATTTCTTTGGGAGAGGTTGAGGATGCTATCAAATAATTAGTGGTTGGAAAGGCATCAGGGCCTGATAAATTACCTTTGGAGTTTTATGCTACTTTCTTTCAGGAACTGAAAATGGATATGCTTTTAGCATGCCAGGCAGCACAGAGTGGACAGGCTCCACCATCTTGGGACGCTGCTAACATTATTATTTTTAAGAAAAGGGACAAACCCCCAACCCTGCCCGGGTCATATAGACCCATCTCACTATTAAACAGTGATGATAACATTTATGCAAAAATTATGGCATCACGCCTCGCAAGGGAAATAACTCCTTTGGTCACAATACGTCAACATGGCTTTATTCCAGGATGGGGCACGGTTAATCATGTTAATCGGGTGGTGACTTTGTTTGATATAGCAAGGGTGCAGCAGACCCGCTTGGGCTGATACTCCTTGATGCCGAAAAGGCGTTTGATCGTGTCTCCTGGGAGTATCAGTGGTCAGTGATGCGAGCTGCTGGTTTTGGCATGGGCTTTATCAATGCAGTTAAAATAATGTATAGATCTCCTATTGCCAGAATATGCGTGATGGGCTTAGAGTCGGAACAGGTTTTTATCACCGAGGGGCAAGACAGGGGTGCCCGTGCTCCCCTTTTAGGTCTCGCCTAGGCAGCGCATGCGCTGCATTGTTGAGACATGCAGTATATGCTTTACTATGTGTGTAACCGCCTCTTTTCAAATCGTTGTTTCTATTTGTTATCTAGTGTGCCTTTTAAAATGTTGTACTTGTTATTGGTTAATACTGTTCCAAGTCCCTCCTTTTTGACTACTGGGCATGCCTATGGCTATTGGCCCCTTTACTTGTATTAGTTCTGCGTTGTGTTTGTATGCTGGGTTTTTTCGGACTTGTTATTTAATGTGCCTTGTTTTGTTTTCCGTCTGAGGCAAGCGCGTGATGCTCATAGGGTTCAAAGGGTTTCAGTCCCTCCCGATCGCGTGCTTCCCGGACACAGACACACACACAGTTTATTTAATGTAACTCGCTTGCCACGCAGTGCTGCTTTTACTATTTATTTATTTACCACGTTTTAGTATGCCTCACTTTAACTCAAAGCGTACAATGCTTCAATACTATAAAAGTAAATAAATACACAATAAAGGCGGGCGCTGTCTTTAGGACAATATCGGCATTACCTTTCAACATGGTGGCACCCGCAATTAATATGTACTTATTTATTTTTCTAGCATTGATGGCATGGCGCACTTTAACTTTAAAAAATATATAGTTAAAGTCCAGCATACCACAAAGGCTACAAAAGCCTAAAAACAAAATGCTCGCTCTCGTTGATAAAGCTATTGGGTAATGGAATTTAAATATTAGGGCTCAAGGAAAGGGTGCAGTACCACAGGCTGTTAATAGGTGTCCCTGGTACTTGCAATGGTCGTTCTCCCTCGCTACGTGCAACATGAGTGCTCTTCTGACAAAATGTCCTGGACTGCTTTTGAGTCCCAGTCCGGCCCTGCTCACAACATAAAAGTATTAACTCCTCACTGGTGTGGAAAACAAAAAGTTTACAGAGTTCAGTATCTGGTCATTTTAAAGTATTGAAACAAATCTGGGTTGAACTTTCAAAATGTTTACATTTGTGTCTGAACTCCCTTCCGGCATGATAGGGCAGTCAGCCGGATGTAGTGCAATAGAAGTAGGTGAATGGTTTCCCTGACAGGAAGCGCGTAATATTTCATAAAGCTGTGCTCTAGGCCCTCAGCGGTGCGGCAGTCACCATAGCATACAATTGTGCACGTTTGCATGCAATTTGGAACGGATATCTTTCCAGCTCTCTGCTGCAACCCCCACGCCCTTCCTCATAAACAATGGAACAAGGCACCAAGAGGGAGGCACTCAATGTGATTGTTCCTTTGACATTGGTGGCACCTAAGAGGGACTAACAAGGACAGCTCAGCTCGTTAGTCTACCGCAGACTTATTAATGTGACTTTGAATTACAGTGATAGACATCTGCATGAAGAAGTAGAGCGAACACATGTGTTCAGTAAACGACCGCATTATCTCAAATTACGATCATTTGGGTTATTTTCAGTTTTTCGAGTCCCGACAGGTTATTTTTCATCATTGTTTTTTGTGGAAGTGCTATCTCTACATAATAGAGAATTTGGCATATCTTAAGAAAAGGGTAAACTTCCGGTTTTGAAAAGCCACTGGGTAATGGAATTTAAATATTAGGTCTTAAGGAAAAGATGCGTACCAAAGGCTGTTAGTGGGACACCTAGTAACAACTTGTGGTACTGCACCCTTTCCTTCAGACCTAATATAGGAATTCCATTACCCAGTGGCTTTAGGAACGAGCACGAGCATTTGCGAGCATTTTATTTAAGCGTTTGTAGCCTAAGCAATAAGAAAATACCACTAATGAAAGAAGAAATGCTCGTGCTCGTCCCTTCAGCCACTGGGTAATGGAATGCCTATAGTAGATCTTAAGGAAAGGGTGCAGTGCCACAGGTGTCCCTAGCAACACAGCTGTGGTTAACTTTCAGCGCTGAGTTTCGGTTTTGAATACTCACAGAAGGGGATTGAATTTGTGAAGATCTAGGTTCGCCTGGGAGACAGGCGAGGTAAGTGACCGTGGGGAGGTGCAGTGAGGCTGCGGCTTCCCTAGTCATGGATGCTTTCCTTGTTGTCACTTTTTTCATATCCCCATTGTCCTAGTAAGAGCCCTTGCAAGCAGAGGGATTGCTTTCTGCTCATTTATTTCCAGACGTGTTCCGCACGAATAGCAAAAGACATCAGGTGCCGTATTAAAATCCAGAGGGGAGTGCCTGCCTCTGGCCGTCCCTTCTGCAGTCGTGGAGCGGGAACCTTGATCACAACGCTAAATCCGATTAGCACCTCTTGCAGGACAGTACTAAATGGGGTTATTGATTTTATTATAGCATGTGTAGAAACGCATTGTGTATCGGCACTACCACTAGAAGTATAGCAGGATGGCGAAGTCAGAAACAGGAAACGTTGCCTGAGCTGCTGGTGTATCTAGCAGTTGTCTAAAAACGATGGGGCATATTTACAAGGGCTTTATCTCCACTTTTTTGGCTTAAAAAGCCAAAAAAGCGGAGATAAAACTATTGCCTAATTTACAAGAGGGTGCTAACATGCATAATTGCATGTTAGCACCCTTTTTCCCAACGCCTCCCTTTGCATCTCTAATGAGATGCAAAGTGGGCGTACCCCGGATAGACTACCTTGCAAATATCGCTGATGTTCACCTCGCGATATTTACAAGGCTGCCCCAGCATTTTAGCACACGTTAGTTTTTGGAGAAAACCGCTGTTTTCTCCAAAAACTAACGTCTGCTAAAATGCAGACTTACCTATCCCTAACATTGGGGTGGATTATGCTGATACGACCCAGCGATGTTCCCTGCAAAACGGCGATAACCTCGCTAGCTCTGGAATTTTTATCGCTCTGGTAGCGCGTTATTAACAACGCGTTTCTCCAGGGCGATAAAACTATTGCCCTATTTACAAGAGGGTGCTAACATGCATAATTGCATGTTAGCACCCTTTTCCTCAACGCCTCCCTTTGCATCTCTAATGAGATGCAAAGTGGCGTACCCGGATAGACTACCTTGCAAATATCGCTGATGTTCACCTCGCGATATTTACAGAAGTTGCTCTAGCATTTTAGCACACGTTAGTTTTTGGAGAAAACCGCTGTTTTCTCCAAAACTAACGTCTGCTAAAATGCAGACTTACCTATCCCTAACATTGGGGTGGATTATGCTGATACGACCCAGCGATGGTCCCTGCAAAACGGCGATAACCTCGCTAGCTCTGGAATTTTTATCGCCCTGGTAGCGCGTTATTAACAACGCGTTTCTCCAGGGCGATAAAACTATTGCCCTATTTACAAGAGGGTGCTAACATGCATAATTGCATGTTAGCACCCTTTTTCCCAACGCCTCCCTTTGCATCTCTAATGAGATGCAAAGTGGGCGTACCCCGGGTAGACTACCTTGCAAATATCGCTGATGTTCACCTCGCGATATTTACAAGGCTGCCCCAGCATTTTAGCACACGTTAGTTTTTGGAGAAAACCGCTGTTTTCTCCAAAAACTAACGTCTGCTAAAATGCAGACTTACCTATCCCTAACATTGGGGTGGATTATGCTGATACGACCCAGCGATGTTCCCTGCAAAACGGCGATAACCTCGCTATCTCTGGAATTTTTATCGCCCTGGAGAAACGCATTGTTAATAACGCGCTACCAGGGCGATAAATTCCAGAGATAGCCTGCGATAACTAAAATTATCGCTAAGCACGGCCAGCGATAATTATCGCTGGCCGTTGATAATATGCCCCGATGCTTTTAAAAAGTTTTCTCCGCTACTCAAGTGCTTGTTGACTTGCAGCTCTTTAGGCTGCTTTAGCTCCTTTAAGGCACTAGGGCACAGTGGCTGATCCCTGCTTGTCTACTGCATCTTCCCTGCCCAATGACAAAGCATTTCCTCAGTTTCTTGCCCTGTGAAGCAATTTGAAATTTATTAACCTAAACTCAACCTCGTGAACGTCTGTTCTGAATTTTACATTCTTCAACCTGAAATTGCACATCGTGCCTGAGAGAAGTGTAACTAGTGGTACAGCTGTGTTGTATTTTAGCATGGCAGTTTTCTGACGTAGATTAATAGCCATGTATGTTTCTCTCTTCCAGGCGGGTCTTCACTTCGACCTCTTGGCATTCAACTTGTTAGCGTTGTCCTGAAATGAGAAACAACATCATTTCATAGCTAACTTTTCTCATGAGCATATTTTCTGCAATCACTCGAGACTTGTTTTCTTGAGCTTAAGTTGCGCGAGCTCCAGGATTGCCTTTTAGTTGATATGTATCCCATGCTCCCATTTCTAAATGGGACAAACTGATGTGGCTGTGTAAGACAAAGTCCTGCAAAAGAATAAAGGACTCATTAACGTGTCTAGTGTTCACTCAAATGGGTAAACCAAAGGGAGCCAGCCTATTCTAAACATTGAAGACTTTAGGTAGAATTGCTCTCCTTTATGGGAAGAACAGTTGTTTCGTTCTTGGGGTGATTGCTTCCAGTCTGCTGCTTCTGCATCACACTGAGTTCACGTTCCTGGCATGTGTGGTCAAGCATGGGGCACAATGTACAGATAAATGAGTGAGAGCATGGATGGAAACATCAAGGCACTGTAAGTAATAGGCCAGACCTACTGGCTTTTCCAGTGCTTCACATTATGGAACACCAGTGTTAAATGCTTGGAAACCAAAAAACAACTAAAACACTTTGTCATTTACAATGCCAATAGCTCTAACTTTCACGAATGCGAGACCGATTGCATTGCAAATGCTTGTTTATTTTCACTATATCTTAATCCCTTTTTGGTTCAGTTAGAGCAAAGCATTATTATTCAACCTGTGCAAATTCAGCGGGAAGTATATAAGGTGCTGGCCTATGCCGACGATGTGGCCATTGTCACTATATCACCAGCTACAGCAATGCTTGAAATAGAACATCTGGCTGCTGTCTTCGGTCGTATGTCAGGGTATAAATTAAATGCTGCAAAAACACAGATCATCTGCACTACCCAGGCCAGTTTCGATGATGTTAGAGTTGTGCAAGAGGAAGTTTATTTAGACATTAAAATTAGAGCCTGCCTGGAAGATTTAGTGGCTGCTAATTGGAATTTATAGTAATCCAGACAGCTCCAATATGGGTTCTTAAAGTGTTTTATTTGAAGACAAATAAACACCAGCAACCTTCAGCAATACAGATTCATTACTGGTCGTTCTTGGAATCTTAGCTGTGATGCTATTCCACCGCATCACAGTTACATCATAAGATTCCAACTACTGCCACACAGCCCTATGTTGGTTGGATTTAGTAATGATTTGGGGAGATTAGAGGGCCTACATTTGTCACTTGTCGGGCGATGTAATGTTTTAAAAATG
The DNA here is from genome assembly GCA_963921515.1 of Calotriton arnoldi. Classification (NCBI taxonomy): domain Eukaryota; kingdom Metazoa; phylum Chordata; class Amphibia; order Caudata; family Salamandridae; genus Calotriton; species Calotriton arnoldi. Next base: position 268,780 of record CAWUFW010016796.1, on the reverse strand, counting down.
AATATTCTACCAGAAGTGCTCTATTTTTTTAGGTCGATCCCTTTGGAGCTTAGCAGAGTCCAGCTGCAACAACTACAAGATATTTGTGGTAGATTTATTTGGGGGCAGAAACAAGCCCTCAGGGCAATGAAGTTTATGGTATTACCTAGCTCCCGGGCCGGCTGGGCAGTTCCTAATTTCTTACGTTATTATTCTTGCCTTTTGCAGAACATGAAGTTTTTAATAACAGGAGAAGCTTGCAGTGATGTAGTCAATGCCCCCTCTATTTATCAGATGATGTTGGGTTTGGACGCAGATAGATGTTTTCTCAGGGTGATCGACCCCAGTTATTATAAAAAGACCTGGTTCAAGGTTCTCATGGCCGGGGTTAAAGTTTGGAAACAGGTTCTCAGAGGATTAAAAATGGGAAGAATAAGTTACTATACACCTATGTCTGCTACACGGCTACTACCCTCTATCTTTTGGGACAGAATATACCGCTTTTTAACGCATGCTTTTCCCCCGCAGGGTATTACAACGCGGATGTTACAACGACCGCGTTGTAACCACGCATACCATTACCCCGCAAGTAGTAACAACGACTTGCGAAGGGGGGGCGCTGGATGTTGGAATAGTATAATTTACTATTCCAACTCCAGTATGTGCAACAGTAGGGAAGGTGTTGTATTTTAAATCCAACACCTTCTGCCCCCTCCGCAACTCATTGTTCCGACTTGCGGAGTAGTGGTATGCATGGTTACATGGTTACAACGCGGTCGTTGTAACGACCGCGTTGTAATTCCCTGCGGGGAAACGTTTTCGTGGTAAGCGATGTTTACCTTTGGGACAATACTATGGTTAAATGGAAGTCAAAGGGGATTCCAATTACTGGGGATTTTTATGAGAATGAATATATGTATACGTTTGCTGCACTTAGGGGTAAATATAGTCTATCAAATATAGATTTTTTTTAAGTATCTACAGATACGGGATTACCTTCTCAAAAAGGTGCAATCAGGGCCTCGTTGAAGCAATTATAAGCAGAGAGAAAATTGGCTGTATTTACAAGTGCCTTTTGGAGCTGCAAGAGGATGATCTCGAAATGCAGAATGAGAAGTTGAAGCAATTGTAAGCAGAGAGAAAATTGGCTGTATTTACAAGTGCCTTTTGGAGCTGCAAGAGGATGATCTCGAAATGCAGAATGAGAAGTGGAGTGTTATATTGGGCCAAGGTGGTGGGCTGCTTCAAGAGTTCATTGAGATGGCAGAGGAAATACTAATCTCTTCAAGCCTCGGAGCACAGCATTATAAAACTATCTTCAATCTTTATCGTATGTGTTAGACCTGGCATATCTTGCCGTGATTACCCCAGACTTTTTGCCTCTACCTCCTTTGCTTTTGGATGCTTTGGGTACTTTGCCACTGCTGATCAGTGTCAAAGTACAAGTGTTCCCTGTGTAAAGTGTAATGGTAATTGGTTGGCCATGATTGGTATGGTTGCCTTACTAGTAAAGTCCCTAGTGATGTGCACTGTGTGTGCCAGGGCTAGTAATGCAAAGGTGCACGGAGAAGGGAACTCAGGCCTGCAGTGTAGGGCCTGAGCGCAGTTTGCTAAGTTAGCATGTTGTCCTGACAAGTGCAACCACTTGTCAGGCCTTACTTTCCCTTTTGCGTACACAGTGGGCACCTCTGTGGTAGGTCCCGGGTAACCCCTGGGCAGGGTGCAGTGTAAGTAAAAGGCAGGACATATACTGAGGTGTGTGTTATGTCCTGACAGAGAAAAACACTCCATTTCGTTTTTCACTGGTGAAAGGCCATCCTGCCCAAAGGACAGAATGGGGGAGGCTGGGTATTGTGTTTGTTAGCCTAGTTTCCCATAAGTTTAAAATGGAGAGGTGAAGTTTAGTATGTATGAACTCAGTGTCATAACACATCTTTCTATGAAAGTGGTTTTGTCACTGTGTGTTCAGAAACCACTCTTTTAGAAAGTGGCTGAGTTTTGTGCTTTAAGCATTTCGGTGTGTCTCTGCTGAATGTGGATTGACTGTCTGGATCTGAGAGGGGAGAGGAGCTGGGGGAGGTCTTGACCCAGGGAGGGGTTGAGATGGCACCAGGCTGACCTGCGTCTGGAGAGTAGGCGGAGGAGAAGCCCCGGGAGGTGAAGAGCCCTGGGTTGCGGCTATAAAACAATTGACCCATCTCCGGCTGAGTGATTAAGGATCCAGACCCCCAGTATCAAAGGGAGAAAGGTGACACTGGGAGGGAGACACCCAGAACTGACTTAGGCAGGGGTCAGGGACCCCTGAGCACAACGAACTTCAAAGACATTTAGGGGTATAACTATGAGAGCTGAGACCTCTGAACGTTGGAATAGCAATGGATTGAGACTGAAAAGGCTTGGACACATTTCGTGGTCAAGAGGAACCTCTGCTAAGGAAGGAACAACTGAAGAGACTGCTGGGAAGGACCAACCCTTGCTTCGTGATCTGGGGCTGGTCTGCAGTTTGCTGTTTTAACCAAGGAAGAGGCTGTTGGGACTGTGCTTTGTGCGCTGGGTCGCCCTGCTTGAAGAAAACTGTGCTTTGTGCTGTGTCTTGTTCCTCCAAGGGCCCGAGGTGAGCTGGCTCCCTGTTTGGAAACACAGGAACATAAAAGTTTCCGGAGTAGTTTCAAGCGACGCGGTGGGCGCGTGTTGTGGTAGCTTGAGACCCTCGGACGGTGTGCCCTGTGATCTTGGACACACGGAGGAGAAGTGAGACTCGGACGCGCTGGGTGCGTGTCGTGGTGCACAGGAGGCGTTGGTGAAGAGCGCCTGGTCAGCGTGTGCATCGGAGGTGACATGAGACTCGGACGCGCAGGGTGCGTGTCGTGGTGCACCGCAGGCGCTGGTGAAGAGCGCCTGGTCAGCGGGTTCATCGGAGGTGAAGGGAGTCTCGGACGCGCAGGGTGTGTGTCGTGGTGCACAGGAGGCATTGGTGAGGAGAGCCTGGTCAACGTGTGCATCGGAAGTGGAGTGAGTCTCGGACGCGCAGGGTGCGTGTCGGGGTGCACCGGAGGCGCTGGTGAAGAGCGCCTGGTCTTCGAGTGCACCGGAGGAGAAGTGAGGCTCGGACACGGTGAGCGTGTCGGGATGCGGCCGAAGGCGTTGGTGAGGAGCGCCTGGATATCGGGGCACTGGAGTTGGAGTAAGTCTCAGTGAAGCAGTGTGCGTGCTTTGGTGCAACCTGGGACTGTGGAGGTGATCGGCTGATCATCGTGTGCACCGGAAGAAAGTGAGTCTCTGCAGCGCGGTGTGCGGGTCTTGGTGCCAACTGAGACCGCAGGAAGGAGTGCCTGATGAACGTGCACTCTGACTCGACGTGAAGTCTCATCAGCGTTGTGTGTGGCTTCGTGCCAGAGGAGACCCCGAGGGTGCTGTGGTGAACGTGCACCCGGAGTAAAGTAATCTCAGAGGCGTGGGGTACGTGTGCCCTGCGGCCGCCTGAGACCTTCCTAACTGTCGCCGCCCGGACCGGCAGCCCCGGAGGAGCTGAGCTGCTAGGCCGAGCCGCTGAGGCCCATTGAGAAAGTTCTGCACGAAAGGCCCAGTTCGCTGAAGGAGGAGAGGAGAGTGGGGTCGCGCCCCCAGGTAACGTGGATCACTGCCTGGGCGGGGTGCGGGCTCCGAGGGACACTCTCTCGGCCTCTCAGTCCTTCTGGCAACGTGAGCCTTTGCTTCGGCTCAGATTGGGGCCCATACTGACCAAAGGAGTGGCAGTACTGGGGCCACAGTGAGAAGCTGTACTTTATGTCATCGTTGATACGTGTGGGGGGCAACTGTTATTGAAGAGGCTGACTGTCGTAATACACATTGCCAATATTGCTGCTAACGAACTGCCGGACTGTCTTATGACGCCTGACATTATTTCTGCATAACGAAGTACACGATTGTAGCGCTACGCATTGCATTATTTCTCTATTGCAAAGTACAGGATTGTAGCGGCCTACATTGCATTATTCCTTAATTGCAAAGTACATGATTGTAGTGGTGCGCATTGCATTATTTCTTCATTGCAAAGTATGTGATTGGGGTGTGACGCAATACATTATTCCTTCATTGCGCAGTACATGATTGTAGCGGTACGCATTGCATTATTTCTCCCATTGCAAGGTACCGGGGTGTATTGTTGCGCATTGTATTATTTCTCCTTTGCTCAGCACAGGATTGTATCGTTACGCAGCGCACTATTGTTTGTCCATTGCAACGTGTGTGATTCTAGCATTACGACCAGCATAGCATTTTGAAAGCGGTGGTTGGGATTTGAACCTTCCAACCAGCCGGAACGAATATTACCCTTTATTATATGTTGGCTTTTGTATCATGTGGTCTGATCATATATCTTTTTATATAAAGTTTATACTCGTTTTATCAAACTTGTGTGAAGTCCATTTGTGGTGTCACCAGTGGGTTGCTGTGAGTGTGGTTGCACATACTGTACACTCGTGCCTTGGAGATAGGCCTGGCTGCTCGTGCCAAGCTACTAAGGGGGTGAGCAGGGCTATCTTAAACGGTGTCCTTACTTGGCCTAACGTTGAGTGAGGAGTCCTGGGTCTCGCATTTGGTGACAGTGGTGCGGGACTGGGACTCCGGCTTCCAACATTTGGCTGCAGAGCGGTGGGATACGATCCTAGCGTAATTGAAACGCGTGTGTGCAAAACCACTCTCAGTAAATGGTGTACATCATAAATTGATCGCAGACCACGACGCAAAAACATATTGTTTTGAATTGTTGGTTCTATTGTTGAGTAACCTTTAAATCACACATCATGTCTCAGGAGGGGAGCCAGATAGCCGGTGAGGCTGCGGCTGCAGAATTAGAGTTTAACATTGAGGCATTGTTTACCTACAAGGTTGATCAGTTGAGGAAATTCTGCAGAGCTTTGGGATGTCCCATGAAGGGTAGAGCCAAGAAGGAGGAGCTGCAAGTGGCCTTGAGGGCCTGGTGGGAAGCCAAAGAGGCTCAGGAGACGGGTGATGTTGAGGTCGATGAGGATGACCCAGGGAATGGATTTGGTCCACAGGATTTGCCAGTGGAGGGACCAGCCGCAGGGGCTGGTAGTAGCCACTCAGGGAGGAGTTTTTCACCAGAGGAGTTGGAGGAAAACCAAAGGGTCAGACTGCATGAGTTGGAGGTGTTAAAACTTAAAACTCAAGCAGAGGAGAGCAGGAACGCTCTCGCGTTGGAAGAGAAACGGATTCTCTTCGCTCATGAGTTAAGCATGAGAGAACTGGACATTAAGGGTAGACAAGCCGAGCCCAGTTCGAATGGTGGCAGCGCACCACCAGTGCCAGTAGGGAAGGTGTACATTCCCAAGAATTTAGTGCGAGATTACCAGAGGGGTGATGACATTTATGCGTGGTTCACGGCATATAAGATCGCACTAAGGATGAATGAAGACCCTGAAAAGCAACGGGGGCGGGCCTATGGAAACACTGTGAGGCTTCGGGGAGGGACGTTCTATCACCTTTAGAGAGGGCGGGAACCCTGACCTACGCCAACATGAGGGAAGCTTTATGCCTCCGGTATGGGTTCACTCCTGAACAATACCGGCAGAAGTTCAGGACCTCCAAGAAACTAGAATCCCGTACTTGGGTAGAATGTGTGAATGAGTACACACGGGCACTGGATGGTTGGATGCTGGGCAGCAAGGTCAATGATTTTAAGGGCTTATGCAATTTAATCAGTTGGGAGCACTTGAGTAGTCTGTGTGTTCCAGAGCTGCGCCAGCATCTATTGGATAGTAAGCTGACTGATCCCAGTAAGCATGCTGAGGAGCCGGACCGCTGGACTAGTACCCAGGTCCACAAGGGGATTGGGAGTACCACTGCCAAGAGTATGCAGGGTCCCCCGCCGAAGGTGGGGGAGGACAAGGGTAACCACAAGGAGTCCTCTAAAGGGCCCCAAGGTAGTTCCCCCAAGAAAGGGTCCCAGTCCCCCAAGGCCAAGAGGGCCTGGGCCTTCAAGGGCAAGAAGGAGCCCCGAAGTCCTCCTACGTGTTACTTCTGTAAAGAAGTGGGTCATATTTCCCCTAAATGCCCCAAAAAGTCATCTGCACCCACTGGTGCTCCAACACCTGGTTTAGTGAGTGTAGCGTTGGGGGAGGAATTGAGTCCTTGGAATGGGGAGGAGCAAGCAGTTATGACCCTGGTCTCCTTAGGAGATCGAGAGATGGTCCAGGAAATCTGTCTGCCTGAGAACACTAAAAAGTACAGGCAGTGGGTGACCATCAATGGACTGAGGGTGGAGGCTCTGAGGGACACCGGAGCCAGTTTGACATCTGTCAGGTGTCAGTGGGTGTCTGAAGAGCAAGTAATTCCCGATGTGCTTCACCCTGTAATGTCAGCAGACAATTCAGTGCACCTCTGCAAGGTGGCACTGGTTCCCTTTGAATGGGGAGGGGTCTCAGGTTCCTTGAAGGCTGTTGTAAGTCCGTCCATGCCTGTAGACTGTCTGCTAGGGAATGACCTGGAGAGTTCCCCCTGGAAGGATGTGGAGTGCCAGGCGCATTTGGAGATGTTGGGTCTACCTCAGTGGGCGTGTGTGACCACTCGGTCTATGGTAGCCAGTAAAGGTATTCAAGAGAACCTGGGGCCTGAAACAGTGGCCCAGGTGCCTGCCAGTAAGAGAAGAGGCAGGGGGCGCAGGAAACCGGCCCCCACAGTTCCCACAGTCCAGGAGGAGGCACCCTTTGAGGAGGATGCCCTGGAGCCTACGGGGGAACAAGTGGCCGAACTGGGGGACCTACCCAGGCTGACCGAATGGCAGCAGGAAGGGGGGCCCTCCAGGGAGGAATTCTGTGAGGAACAGAAGAAGTGCCCTTCTCTTGTAGGTTTGCGGCAGGCGGCAGCAAACCAGGCAGCAGGTGATCAGTCGGGATCACACTTGATTTACTGGGAGAACGATCTCCTGTATAGTGAACCAAGGGTGGCTGAGCCTGGGTCAGCCCGGGCGCTGGTGGTACCCCAGCGCTTCAGAGCCTTCCTATTGGGGTTGGCTCATGATGTACCTTTGGCGGGAGATTTGGGGCAGGACAAGACCTTTGAGTGGCTTGTCACCCACTTCTACTGGCCACAGATGTGCAAGAGTTCTGATACTCATTGCAGGACCTGACAGACTTGTCAGGCGAGTGGTAAGAGTGGAAGGAAGCGAAAGGCTCCCCTCCAACCTTTCCCTGTAGTCAGCACACCCTTTGAGAGGGTGGGCATTGACATTGTGGGGCTTCTGGATCCCAAGACGGCCATGGGCAACAGGTTCATCCTGGTCTTGGTGGACCATGCCACCCGGTACCCGGAAGCCATCCCTCTCCGGACGGTGACAGCCCCCGTGGTGGGCCGTGCACTGATGGGGATTTTCTCCCGTGTGGGGTTCCCCAGAGAGGTGGTGTCCGACAGTGGTACTAATTTCATATCGAGGTATATGAAATCTCTGTGGTAGGAGTGCGGTGTAACTTATAAGTTCACCACACCTTACCACCCCCAGGGTAATGGTCTGGTTGAAAGGTTTAACTGGATCCTGAAGGGCATGATTATGGGTCTGGAGGAACCCATGAGGCGTAAGTGGGACGTCCTCTTGCCATGCCTGCTGTTTGCATATAGAGAGGTGCCACAGAAGTCATTGGGGTTCAGTCCCTTTGATTCCTGTATGGGCACCCGGTCAGAGGACCCTTGAGTTTGGTGAAGGAGGGCTGGGAGAAGGCTCCTAGTAAACCCCCCCAGGATGTATACAGCTACATGCTGGCCTTCAGGAACCAAACTAGGTGTTTCAGGCAGCTCCCTCATGCGACCCTGGAAGTCAGCCAGGAGGATATGAAACGGTGGTACGACCAGAATGCCACTCTGGTCGAGTTTCAACCTGGGCAGAAAGTGTGGGTACGGCGCCAGTGGAGCCTTGTGCGCTCTAGGACAAGTGGACTGGGCCTTATGAGGTGGTGGAGCGCAGGAGCGAAGTGACCTACCTGGTGGACTTACGGTCTCCTAGGAATCCTTTGAGGGTTCTCCATGTGAACCGCCTCAAACCACACTTTGAGAGGTCTGAGGTGACCATGCTCTTGGCTACAGATGACGGGGCGGAAGAGGAGAGTGAACCTCTTCCTGACCTCCTGTCAGGCAAGGAGAAGGATGGGTCAGTAGATGGGGTGTACCTCTCGCCTACCCTGACCCCGGAACAGCGGAGGGACTGTCGCCAGGTATTGGGTCAGTTCACCTCCCTGTTCTCCCTGACCCCAGGAGTCACCCATTGGTGCATCCATGATGTGGACACTGGAGACAGTCTGCCTGTAAAACAAAAATTGTACAGGGTAGCTGATAAGGTCAGGGCCAGCATCAAGGAGGAGGTTTCCAAGATGCTGGCGCTAGGGGTGATTAAGCCATCCAGCAGCCCCTGGGCCAGCCCAGTGGTCCTTGTGCCAAAAGCTGCTACGCCGGGTGCCACTCCCGAACTTCGGTTCTGTGTGGATTACCGTGGACTCAATGCGGTCACTAAGACTGACGCGCACCCCATCCCCAGAGCTGATGAGCTTGTGGATCGGCTGGGAGCTACCCAGTACCTCAGTACATTTGATTTGACATCTGGGTACTGGCAGATTGCCTTGACCGAGGGGGCCAAGGAGAGGTCAGCGTTCTCAACGCCAGAGGGGCACTACCAGTTCAGGGTTATGCCCTTTGGGTTGAAGAACGCCCCTGCCACCTTCCAGAGACTGGTTAACCAGGTGCTGAGTGGGCTGGAGGAATTCAGCGCCGCTTACCTGGACGACATTGCAGTGTTCAGCTCCGGTTGGGAGGAACATTTGCAACACCTCTGTGAAGTATTGAAGGCCTTGCAGAGGGCGGGCCTAACTATCAAGGCAAGTAAGTGCCAGATAGGGCAGGGTTCCGTGGTGTACTTGGGACACCTGGTGGGGAGCGGCCAGGTGGCGCCCCTACAGGCAAAGATTGATACCATCCTGGCTTGGGAACTCCACAAGACCCAGACAGGAGTGAGGGCCTTTCTAGGACTCACTGGGTATTACAGCCGGTTCGTGAAGGGGTATGGCACCCTCGTTGCCCCCTTGACAGAACTGACGTCCAAGAAACAGCCCAAGAAGGTGGTCTGGACTGATGCCTGCCAGACCGCCTTTGATGCCCTGAAAACTGCCATGTGCACCGCACCCGTGTTACGGGCGCCGGATTTCTCCAGAGAGTTTATAGTGCAGACAGACGCTTCAGAGCATGGGGTGGGAGCAGTACTCTCACAATTGAACAACGAGGGCTTGGACCAACCCGTAGCTTTCATTAGCAGAAGGCTACTTCCCAGGGACCAGACGTGGAGTGCAATTGAAAGGGAGGCTTTTGCTATGGTCTGGGCGCTGAAGAAGCTGAGGCCCTACTTGTTTGGGACCCACTTCTTGGTTCAGACCGACCACCGGCCCCTCAGATGGTTGATGCAGATGAGGGGTGAGAACCCAAAGCTGTTGAGGTGGTCGATCTCCCTACAGGGGATGGACTTCACGGTGGAACACCGTCCGGGAACAGAACACGCCAATGCTGATGGTCTGTCCAGATTTTTCCACCTTAGTGATGAGAACTCCCATGAGGGTGGGTAGTTCCCCCCACCTTTCGGCTGGAGGGGACGCGTGTTAGACCTGGCATATCTTGGCGTGATTACCCCTGACTTTTTGCCTCTACCTCCTTTGCTTTTAGATGCTTTGGGTACTTTGCCACTGCGGATCAGTGTCCAAGTACAAGTGTTCCCTGTGTAAAGTGTAATGGTAATTGGTTGGCCATGATTGGTATGGTTGCCTTACTAGTAAAGTCCCTAGTGATGTGCACTGTGTGTGCCAGGGCTAGTAATGCAAAGGTGCGCGGAGAAGGGAACTCAGGCCTGCAGTGTAGGGTCTGCGCGCAGTTTGCCAAGTTAGCATGTTGTCCTGACAAGTGCAACCACTTGTCAGGCCTTACTTTCCCTTTTGCGTACACAGTGGGCACCCCTGTGGTAGGTCCCGGGTAACCCCTGGGCAGGGTGCAGTGTAAGTAAAAGGCAGGACATATATTGAGGTGTGTGTTATGTCCCGACAGTAAAAAACACTCCATTTCGTTTTTCACTGGTGAAAGGCCATCCTGCCCATAGGACAGAATGGGGGAGGCTAGTTTTTGTGTTTGTTAGCCTAGTTTCCCATAAGTTTAAAATGGAGAGGTGAAGTTTAGTATGTATGAACCCACAGTGTCATAACACATCTTTCTATGAAAGTTGTTTTGTCACTGTGTGTTCAGAAACCACTCTTTTAGAAAGTGGCTGAGCTTTGTGCTTTAAGCATTTCTGTGTGTCTCTGCTGAATGTGGATTGACTGTCTGGATCTGAGAGGGGAGAGGAACTGGGGGAGGTTTTGACCCAGGGAGGGGTTGAGATGGCACCAGGCTGACCTGCATCTGGAGAGTAGGCGGAGGAGAAGCCCCAGGAGGTGAAGAGGCCTGGGTTGCGGCTATAAAACAATTGACCCATCTCCGGCTGAGTGATTAAGGATCCAGACCCCCAGTATCAAAGGGAGAAAGGTGACACTGGGAGGGAGACACCCAGAACTGATTTAGGTAGGGGTCAGGGACCCCTGAGCACAACAAACTTCAAAGACATTTAGGGGTATAACTATGAGAGCTGAGACCCCTGAACGTTGGAATAGAAATGGATTGAGACTGAAAAGGCTTGGACCCATTCCGTGGTCAAGAGGAACCTCTGCTAAGGAAGGAACAACTGAAGAGACTGCTGTGAAGGACCGCCCTTGCTTCGTGATCTGGGGCTGGTCTGCAGTTTGCTGTTTTAACCAAGGAAGAGGCTGTTGGGACTGTGCTTTGTGCGCTGGGTCCCCCTGCTTGAAGAAGACTGTGCTTTGTGCTGTGTCTTGTTACCCCAAGGGCCCGAGGTGAGCTGGCTCCCTGTTTGGAAACACAAGAACATAAAAGTTTCCGGAGAAGTTTCAAGCGACGCGGTGGGCGCGTGTTGTGGCATCTTGAGACCCTCGGAAGGTGTGCCCTGTGATCTTGGACACACAGAGGAGAAGTGAGACTCGGACGCGCTGGGTGCGTGTCGTGGTGCCCAGGAGGCGTTGGTGAAGAGCGCCTGGTCAACGTGTGCACCGAAGGTGAAGTGAGTCTCGGACACGCTGGGTGCGTGTCGTGGTGCACTGCAGGCATTGGTGAAGAGTGCCTGGTCAACGTGTGCATCGAAGGTGAAGTGAGTCTCGGACGCGCTGGGTGCGTGTCGTGGTGCACCGCAGGCGTTGGTGAAGGGCGCCTGGTCAGCGTGTGCATCAGAGGTGACGTGAGACTGACGCGCAGGGTGCGTGTCGTGGTGCACCGCAGGCTCTGGTGAAGAGCGCCTGGTCAGCGGGTGCATCGGAGGTGAAGGGAGTCTCGGACGTGCAGGGTGCGTGTCGTGGTGCACAGGAGGCGTTGGTGAGGAGCGCCTGGTCAACGTGTGCACCAGAAGTGGAGTGAGTCTCGGACGCGCAGGGTGCGTGTCGGGGTCCACCGGAGGCGTTGGTGAAGAGCGCCTGGTCAGCGTGTGCATCAGAGGTGACGTGAGACTGACGCGCAGGGTGTATGTCATGGTGCACCGCAGGCTCTGGTGAAGAGCGCCTGGTCAGCGGGTGCATTGGAGGTGAAGGGAGTCTCGGACGCGCTGGGTGCATGTCGTGGTGCACAGGAGGCGTTGGTGAAGAGCGCCTGGTCATCGAGTGCACCGGAGAAGTGAGGCTCGGACACGGTGAGCGTGTCGGGGTGCAGCCGAAGGCGTTGGTGAAGAGCGCCTGGATTTCGGGGCACTGGAGTTGGAGTAAGTCTCAGTGAAGCAGTGTGCGTGCTTTGGTGCAACCTGGGACTGTGGAGGTGATCGGCTAATCATCGTGTGCACCGGAAGAAAGTGAGTCTCTGCAGCGCGGTGTGCGGGTCTTGGTGACAACTGAGACCGCAGGAAGGAGTGCCTGGTGAACGTGCACTCGGAGTTGACGTGAAGTCCCATCAGCGTTGTGTGTGTGGCTTCGTGCCAGAGGAGACCCGGAGGGTGCTGTGAACATGCACCCGGAGTAACGTAATCTCAGAGGCGTGGGGTACGTGTGCCCTGCGGCCGCCTGAGACCTTCCTAACAGTCGCGGCCCGGGCTGGCAGCCCTGGAGGAACTGAGCTGCCAGGCCGAGCCGCTGAGGCCCATTGAGAAAGTTCTGCACGGAAGGCCCAGTTCGCTTAAGGAGGATAGGAGAGTGGGTTCGCGCCCCCAGGTAACGTGGATCACTGCCTGGGCGGGGTGCGGGCTCGGAGGGACACTCTCTCTGCCTCTCAGTCCTTCTGGCAACGTGAGCTTTTGCTTCGGCTCAGATTGGGGCCCGTACTGACCAAAGGAGTGGCAGTACTGGGGCCAGAGTGAGAAGCTGTACTTTATGTCATTGTTGATACGTGTGGGGGGCAACTGTTATCGAAGAGGCGGACTGTCGTAATACATATTGCCAATATTGCTGCTAACGAGCTGCCGGACTGTCTTATGACGCCTGACATTATTTCTGCATAACGTAGTACACGATTGTAGAGCTACGCTTTGCATTATTTCTCCATTGCAAAGTACAGGATTGTAGAGGCCCGCATTGCATTATTCCTTAATTGCAAAGTACATGATTGTAGCGGTGCACATTGCATTATTTCTTCATTGCAAAGTACGTGATTGGGGTGTGACGCATTGCATTATTCCTTCATTGGCGAGGACATGATTGTAGTGGTACGCATTGCATTACTTCTCCCATTGCAATGTACCGGGGTGTATCGTTACACTTTGTATTATTTCTCCTTTGCCCAGCACAGGATGGTATCATTACGCAGCGCACTATTGTTTGTCCATTGCAACATGTGTGATTCTAGCATTACGACCAGCATAGCATTTTGAAAGCAGTGGTTGGGATTTGAACCTATCAACCAGCCGGAACGAATATTACCCTTTATTATATGTTGGCTTTTGTATTGTGTGGTCTGATCGTATATCTTTTTATATAAAGTTTATACTCGTTTTATCGACCTCGTGTGGAGTCCATTTGTGGTGTCACCAGTGGGTTGCTGTGAGTGTGGTTGCACATACTGTACACTCGTGCCTTGGAGATAGGCCTGGCTGCTCGTGCCAAGCTACTAAGGGGGTGAGCAGGGCTATCTTAAACGGTGTCCTTACTTGGCCTAAGTTGAGTGAGGAGTCCCGGGTCTCGCATTTGGTGACAGTGGTGCGGGACTGGGACTCCGGCTTCCAACAGTACACCTGCAAAAATGCTGAAATGGGGCGGTGTTAATGATGGCAAATGTTTTAGATGCCGGGCTGAATATGCGGATAGTCTTCATGTGTTTTTTACTTGTATTAAGCTTAATCAATTCTTATCAGGGATAGAAGCCTTTTTAACTACTCTGACTGGGATAGAAATCAAGGTCACACCTGCTGCTATGTTATTGGGTGTCAAGTATGACACTCCAACTGGGCAGGCTAATTCGCATACGGGTTACCTTATATTTATGGCTACAGCGGTGGCTCAGCTGTGTATAGCATCTGCATGGCTTCAAAAAGAATCACCTACACTTGAAATGTGGAGAGACAGATTTTTTTCTTTTTTTAGTTTAGAGCATAGTCTCTATTCACTTAGAGGGCCACGAAGGAGGAAACTCAGGCTAAAGGTTTGGGGAACTGTACTTGATTATATGAACGCTGAATGTGGGGCCCCTTGATCATCTCATGTAGTCTCACTGTCCGCTCGCTTGCTGGCTGATAGTGACTATTGTCTGTATATATCTATCAATGTTGGTATTGCCCTCCAGTCTGTATTTTTATTTATTAATATTCAATATTTGATATGTAATATTAATATTTAATGTTTTAATGTGAAATATGAATATTATGTAGGTAATGTATGTGCTCTCCCTGATATATGGTATATTTTAAGTATAAGATCAATTTTTGTTGCTCCATCATGAGAAAATAAAATAAAAAAATAAAAAAGGAAAAGGCATATTTCTTACTCTCGGTGAATGAGGCGTGGCAATGGCTGGAGTCTAAAGGACTTGGATTCGAAACAGCAGAGTCCTCAAGGTACGACTTGGACTGGCAGCAATGGAAACTCAGGAAACGGAGAACTGTGGGCCGCAGATCCTCCCCTACAAAGGAGCACATGAAAGCGTAGCAGGCACAAGAGGTGAATGCCATCAAGAATAGCAGGGATATTTTGGACAACATCAAATGGAGAGCTCTGGCTACTGGAGGGGTGGCAGGACGGACTCTGTGGGCTCTGGTACGGAGTCTGATGATGAGGAGGCCCAGCCGGATCTTACCCCAATGAAGTTGGATCATATTGTTTGACTGGGGCCCAATTGTGCAGGCAAACTGTAAGTACTGGATGAGCGGTAAAGGCCCAGGGGGTGGACAAAGTGGCTGATGGGTCCCAGTGAGGGCTGGAAGATACTTTGACAGGCTCTGGGACTGCTTTGGGCGGGGGGGCAGGCAGCCTACTAGCAGGTGGGCTATTGTATCTGAATCAGTGCCTGTGGAGGTACCCCCTGCTTGAGCAGTGTAAAGTTAAAGGGTTGTCATGTTTCAGGATTCAAGGGATCACACATACCGTGAATGTGGGGGGTGGTCGAGTTGCAGATCACAGAACAGGTAGAGGGGGGGGTTGGGGGCATTGTTACAGTTCATGCAGGACTCAACACATTGACATTATACCAGCTGCAGGGCAGCAATTCTACTCCCTTGTACAACTAGGCATGGAGTGAAGGGACAGTAGTACATGCTATGGCTCGATCACATAACTTAACCCTATTCTTTTGGAATGTAAACGTCCTGGGTAATGAACTGAAGAGAAGCGTGGTGTTAAGAGCCTTCAATAGATATAAGGTTGATATGATACTCGTCCAGGAGACTAATTTGATGGACGCGCAACACAGTAGCCTCGGAGGGGGCAGTTACAGGGTAGCTTCATTTGCGCAGCACACTTCAAGTTCACGATAGGTGGTCATTTTACTGAAAAGGTCTCTGACCTTCCATATCCTCCACACCTGGTCGGACGAGGCGGGATGTTACACTGTGATAATGGGGTTGTGAGAGGGCGAAAAGGTGATTCTCCTCAACGTTTATGCACCACTGGGTCTCCAATCACCCACACTACAAAAAGTAGGTCAACTCCTAATGAGTTTCCCAAAGGCATACATGATCATTAAGAGAAACTTTAATTTAGTCCGACACACACTTGGACAGAATGAGTACAAGATCGGAAGGGGAAGGTATGAAAGGAAAACTGGGGGGCTTTCTGCAGGCCTTTGGCCTTCTGGATGTATGAAGGGATTTACATGGTCAAGAACGGGGCTTCTCTTTTTATTCACACTCACATGACATGTCCTCCACACTGGATTACATTCTGGTACCCAGGGGTAGTGCAGGGAGGATTTTGGAAGTCAGCTACCTAGCGGGGATATTTGATCATGCCCCCCTACAGGTTATCATAACTACCGCCAGAGTTAGAGAACACCATTCATGGAGGATGGCCACCTGGAGGCTAGCAAATAAACAAGAGGTGATGGAACTAGTCAAGGCCACGGACCTGTACTTCCATGAAAATGTAGGTACTGTTGATAGTGTCAGTGTGATTTAGGAGGCATATAAGGCCACGCTCAGGGGGGCTGATTGCTGGGGAGGTAAAGGACAAGAGGGTCAGGGAGCAGCGCCTAGAGAAGTTGGAACTTGAGTTCGTAGACTTGAAAAAACAGCATGCCACATATCCAAGACATCCCTCACTGTGTCATTAGAGTGCAAACTCACGGAATATAAGGAGGTAGCCCAACACTAAGTAAAAACTTCCTTCCTGACCAAACAGAAGCGCAATTATGAAGCGGGAGACAAAGCAGGCAAACTGCTGGCTTGAATAGGCAGCAGGGAAAGGGCATCTATGCATGTTAAAGAACTGAGAATAGATTACGGACATGTGGTGAAGGGCAGCTAACATATTGGGGAAACATTTGCGATTTACATGGAGGCATTCTATGCCCCTAGGGTGAGAGGTAATGAGTGAGAGTTTAGAAAGTTTGGGACAGACTGCCCCATCACAACCCTGTCTTTGGAGCAGAGGGAAAGACTCGAGTCAAGCCTTACAGAGGTGGAATTAACAGAGGCCCTGGCGCAGATGCTGACAAGGAAGGCTCCAGGTCCTAGCGGGCTGCCCATGAAATGCTTCGGCAAAATGGTTGGAAAAATATCCAAAACAATGATCCTTATGTATGATGAGCCTTGCACAGAGGGTCTTTACGAGAAGACCTGCGATTAGCCACCAGCGTCCTTATACCCAAGGCAGGGAAACCTGCACAGAGGTGTTTCTCGTATAGACCAATCTCGTTACTTAAGTGAGGCGTGGCCAGCGACCGCACATGGCGGACGCAAGCTAAGCGAGCTGCGGAGCCCGCGCCGCTCTTGCCCCCCGTAATCCTGACAGTATCCGCAGCACATCGGGGGGAAAATCTGTTCCTGTCCCCCCCGCTGCCCCTACCTGTATAGGTTGAGGCGGAGGAGGCTGCGGTGATGAGCCATGGCCACGCGGTCTTTGACACCTAGAGTGCGACTGCCTCAGTGTAGTTGCCATCCAGGGGCGGAGTGTGGGGCGTCGGAGCCGGGACCGGACGAGCAGCCCCGATTTGCATCCTTGCTGCGGAAAGAGTACTGGCGGCGGGGCATACCACCATCCCCTGGAGAGCAGCGGGCGTGCTGGGCCTAGAGATCCGCCCACACTGCTGGCGTGGAAACTGCGTGATGGCCCCGGAGCCACGGATCGTGAGGCCGGCCTGAGAGGCAGCAGAGGTGAGCTGATCCTCGACGCTGCCTCGCAACAGTCTATCCGCTTGCCTGTCTGACCTGCGGGGTGGGGGTGGGAGGGTGGGGGTTGTGCAAGTCTGCAGGAAACAATTTGTTGGAGCCACCTCATTCTGGACGACTGGCAGGCCTTGAGCCGGTGTAGACTTGGGGTGCAGGAGGAGGTCCCAGCAGGTGAGGGTCGGGGGGACCCGATGAGGACTTGATCAGTGGTAGCCCCCCCCTCGGCCTTTCTCCTTTGGGCTTCCCCGCATCTGGGCCAGAGACAAACCCGCGACTCACGGCAGATTGACCCCACCTTCTATCTCTCCAGCATTGCGGGCCCCGGAGCCAACTGGAGACTCACCAACTGCGTGTGCAGCCTGGGGCCTACTCGCTGGGCGTCCGCGCTGACAGGCCACGGGATAGGGACCTATAGGTGGGGACACAGGGTCCTACATCTACCCTCCTCGCTCCCAGGGTCCCCGGCAGACGGTGGTGTGGGATGTGGCAGAGTGGTTTCGGGCACAGACAAACACTGGAATGGCCCCGGGGAAAACTTCGATGCCATGGCAGGGGGCAAAGAAGGTAAAAAGTCGCAGCAGAGCAGAATGGAGCGCTATGTCCTCCCACCATCTGGGCACACAGACAATGGGGCTAAGCTGAGCACACAACAGCCAGACGAAGGGGCCCAGGACCCATCACTCAGAAAAATTATGGCGGCCATACAGAGTATAAAATGCACCTTAGAACCAAAACTTGACTCAGTGGTGGCTGAAATCACCTTGATGAGGGCGGAATTCAACAAAGAAAAGGACCGGCTCCACAACACATGACAAACGGTCGCGGACATCGGCGAGACTACTGCTCAGCTGTAAAAACAGGTTGCCTCCATACTTAAAGACAATGTCACTATACAGGCACGTCTGGAGGACATGGAAGGTAGATCCAGATGCAACAATATACGTCTGGTTGGGGTGCCAGAAAAAGCAGATGAGCCCTGCACTGATCTCTTCATGGAACATTTCATCACCTCTGTACTCCAGCCCAGGGGACTCTCAAAATTCTTCTCGGTTGAGAGAGCGCACAGAGTGCCGGCTGCCCCCTTCAGACCTGGTATTACTCCCCGCACCTGGTATTACTCCCCTGCAAGACTCCTTTGCAGGGTCCCCAGAGCTACCTCCATCTCCAGCCACATACGGGACCTACATTGGCTCAGGGTAGAGAACCGTATCAAGTTCAAAGCCCTGAGCTACATGTTCAAAATTAAAACCGGCATGGCCCCACAGTACCTACAATCCCTGGTCAGCCCCTACGTGCCTGCTCGACACCTTCGCTCATCAACTCATGAGAACTTCTTTGTACCCAGATTCAAACTATCAAGGATGGGAGGCAGATCTTTTGCCCATCTTGGCCCCTCTCTTTGGAACTCACTCCCCCCATCCATCCGGACTGAAACAGTCTACACCCGCTTCCGCAAATCCCTGAAGACCTGGCTATTCAACCATTAACCTCCCCAAGCTGCTTATGTTCCACCCAGTCCGCTCTGGCGCCGGGAAACCCTTCTTGGGTAGCTGCTGCGCCTTACAAATTCAACTAATAAATAAATAAATAAATTGTGGCTCGCATCTTCAACCACAGGGACAGAGACGCAATCCTGCAGGCGTCTAGGCGCACTGCAGACTGGAAATTTGAGGGAACTACGGTCGCCCTTTTTCCCGATTATACTCTCAAAGTCCAACAGCTGCAGAGGAGCTTCATGAAATTGAAACATGAGTTGCGGAGGCGTGAAATCAAATACATGCTGCTCTTCCCGGCTAAACTCAGAGTGGTAGCGGAGGGGAAGACATGGTTCTCCGACACCCCCGGACTGGTGATAGAGTGGCCAGAGGGCTGGCGCATAGCAGGGGACAGAAAAAGACAATGTATTCCGCGCCCAAAGCGAAATGATGGGCGGGGTGGACTTACCGGCGACCGCTCGCCACAAGGTGATACAGTCAACATCGTTGACAGTGCGAGGCGACCAGATGAAGCTCCACATTCGCCGGGCCCCTGAATCGGGCTGTGAAATAGATATGAACCTTTGCTGATTGTGATAACCGGGCCTAGGCACAATAGGCAAGTGTGACGGCTCTTGAGGTGCAGAGGGCGTTGCTGGTGTTCATGACCAGAAGGGGGGAATTGGCACATATTCAGATAAACTGATAAGATGACATTGTAACAGCTGGAGTCATCACTTATCACCTCCATAAACTTGGGAAGGACTAATCCCCCCGATATTAGGCCCTTCGGGGCGGCGGGGCGGCAGGGCGGCGAGGAGCTGTCCTGGTCATTCACCCCCCACCCCCAGTTGTGAATTGACTAACATGTTTCTTTTTTCTAGGGGGGACAGGCGCCTTGCCAGTTGGGGTTGGGTGGGCAGTTTAGTTTCCTCCAGGTAGCAGGGTGGGGGGTCTCCTTAGTTTCTATGGGTTAGTTAAAGCAAATGTTACAAGCAGCAACAAAGAATGGTTCAACGCCACTTTCTGGGGCCTCTCCTTCTTTGAGGAGGCTGATGCCTCTTCTCTCGTTACACATCATGTCATTCCCACCTAGTACCAGATCTCACCTATCGATCCTGTCATGGAACGTGAACGGTCTTGGCAATAAGATCAAGCGAGGTATGGTCCACCTATTTCTCCGTAAACACGCTCCAGATGTTGTATTATTGCAAGAAACACACCTATTAGGTAACACATGCAAAGCAATGACTAGGGCAGGTTATACGATGGTGGCACATTCAGGCTA
This sequence comes from Calotriton arnoldi, assembly GCA_963921515.1. Taxonomy (NCBI): domain Eukaryota; kingdom Metazoa; phylum Chordata; class Amphibia; order Caudata; family Salamandridae; genus Calotriton; species Calotriton arnoldi. The sequence continues at coordinate 249,153 of CAWUFW010016796.1, read as the reverse complement.
TACGACCGATTCACGAGGGGTGAGTATCCTGATCAGGAATTCCGCCCCCTTCATTTTACATAAGGCTTGGGTTGACCCACAAGGAAATTACGTGGCGCAAACGGGCACCTGGGAAGGTATTTCGATCAATCTGTGCCCTGTTTATGTTTCTTCACGGTTTCATCGCCTCACTGTCCCGGGGTTGAGCGAGATGCTGCTCCAGCTACCAGAAGGAGTCCTTACTCCTTGGGGAGGATTTTAATGCACTACTCTCACCTGACCTGGACAAGCACTCTCAAGCCCAATCGACCCCCTGGGACCCTATGCTACTTAACTTTGCCACTGCCCTCGGCCTAGCCAACATCTGGTGTGCACAACACCAGACAGACCGCCAATACACCTTTCTGTCTGGGGTTCATCACAGTCTTTCCAGATTAAACTATATCTTATTCTTTACTCAAGTGATCCACCTGGCTAAGGTGGCCGAGGTGCAACACCTGGCCAGGGGAATCTCGGATAACTCCCCAGTGTGGTTAGAGCTATGGGAACGTGCCAACACAACTTGCCGCCCATGACCTATTAACGCCTGGCACCTCCAGGACACTAAGTTCACTAGGGATTTGACTCAGGCCACCGCTGCCTATTTTGAAACCAATGAGGGATCAGTCACCTCCTACCTGACACTCTGGGAGGCCTATAAGGCAGTCATACGGGGCAGAGCATATTCACTAATAGTAGGGAGACAACGAGAGAAGCAAAAATCACTCCTCGCGCTGGACAGCAAAATGAGAACCTTGGAGAGGGAGGGAGGTAACGACACAAATGAAGACTGCCTACACACTCTCCGTCTCAAGCAGAAAGAGTATAGAAACTTAATGAAGGACAGGTGAGATGCTCATATATATTCCCTGTCCCAATGATACCTATATGAAGTGGGCAACAAAACGGGGAAACTACTCGAATGGCTCGAATAGAGGGATCAAGAGAGGGGGTGGGTGCCACATGTCACTACAGACCTGGGCAAAACTATTTCTGACCAGAGGGCATAGCAGAAGCATGTGCGCAATGCTATGAGCAGCTGTATCCCCCAAAAACACTTTGGTCACCCAAAGACATTCAAAACTTTTTGAGAGACATCAAACTTCCTACTCTTTCAGAGGAACACCGCACTTTCTTAGAGGCGGATATTGAACCGCACGAAGTGGAAAAGGCAATATGAGCACTAAACTCCGGCAAGGCTATGGGACCTAATGGTCTCCCCATTGAACTCTACAAACACCTCGCCTCCTAATTAGCTCCCCAGATACTCCATATGTGGAGGGAAGCACGGGTGAACACACACTCCCAGCAGACCAATGTTTGGCGACGATAGTCGTCATCCACAAGGCGAGAGAGCCGCCGGAGAGATGTAGCTCCTATGGACTCATCTCCCTCCTCAAAGTTGAAATTAAAGTTTTAGTCAAGCTCCTCGCTAACAGGCTGCGCCAGGTGGCAACTACTCTGGTCCATCCGGACCAATCCGGCTTTATGCCAAACAGAGGGACTCGTCTTAACCTGCGCAGGCTGTACGGAGTGATGGCGGGCTCACAAAATGATGAGGTATCCACTATGGTTCTATCAATGGACGCCTCAATGGCCTTCGACACCCTGGAATGGTCTTACATGTTTGGAGTGCTCGAAAGCATGGGCTTCGGACCCAATTTTCTGGGCTGGATGCATTTAGAATATAAAGACCCAATGGCCCACGTCATGGTTAATGGTATTGTGTCCCGTAATTTTACCCTGGGCAGAGGGACCAGACAGGGATGCCCCCTCTCCCAATTGATATTCCTGCTCGTCTTGGAGCCTCTGGCGACATGGGTCCGACAAGACCCGATCATAAGAGGCATCACCTGGGGGGAAACATGGAAAGAATGGGATGATATCCTCTTCTATGTAACCAGCCCTCTTCCGACAATAACCCGGCTCACTCAAATCTTGCGAATATTTGGCCAATACTCCGGATACACTGTAAATTGGGACAAATCCCTCATGCACCTAATAACTGGTCCCATGTCCACGCTGCCCGGAAGTATCTGCCTTCCCCTGTCCACTTCAAATATCTAGGCATACATGTCACCATGGACCCCATCTTATTCTATAATTTAAACTTAGCTTCTCTCCTCGATCGCTTTGCATCAGATGTATAACACTGGAAAACTCTCACACTCTCACTTTTGGGGTGAGCAGCGATGTTTAAAATAATGACGTTACCCCGAATGCTCTACGGCTACGCATTACAAAAATACCCCCCACCAAATACCGGATAAATTCTTCCATACCACCAAATCCCTCCTCCGTTCGCTTTTGTGGAATGCAACCCCATCATGGATTGCCCTCTCCAAGCTGATGCGTGGAGTGTATGATGGAGGCTGTGGTCTCCCTGACATAAAAAGATATTATTGGGCATCGCACTAAGCGATAGCAAACGATTGGATATTTGCTCCCTGGGATGATCCTGCCTTCAGGCTGGAAAGGTTCTGAATGGGACCTGAAGGATATCAGGGTATACAATTCACTCAAGGCCAAAAATGTATTTTCCCAGACGCGTACAGTAGCTCGGATTTGGAGATCAGCCACATCATTTCTAGGTTGGAGGGAGAAACTTACTGACATGACCCCACTGTGGAATAGCGACGCACTTTCCCAGGTGGGCAGTCTTCAGGGTTTCAAAGCGTGGAACCATATAGGGATATCCTCGTTGGGGGATGTGTGGAGAGAGGGCAATATGCTCACTTGGGCAGAGCTACAAACCCAATACAAATTAGCCACCACTGAAGCCTACAGATACCTCCAGCTCCAACATGCCCTCAGGACACACACCTCCAGTGGGATGCCCATTTCAGATTCTTCCCCAATAGAAGATAGAATCCTAACTGAACCACTACCCAAAAAAATGGTTTCCCTGATCAACAAAAAACTAATAAATTATTCACCCAACACTCTCACGACACTTAGGACCAAATGGGAGGGAGACATTAGAGATTGTGATGATGGAGATTGGAAAGAGGCGCTGGGGACCTTCCACGAAGTAGCCATACATGCAGGGTTCCGATTGATCTTTCTACGTATATTACACCTGTCTTACTTTTCACGCACGGCACTTCGGACCATGGGCCATGCCCCAACAGATCTTTGCCTCCAGGGTTGTGGTGATAGAGGTACCTTCTTCCACATCATATGGTCATGCCCGATGATCCAAACCTTTTGAATAGAATTACAAAGAATCATGGGGGAGGTTATAATGGTGCCCCCCCCCCGCCCCCCAAAATAGCGAAAAACATTATTTTACATATTTGGGGAGAGGGCCAGCCACCAAAATAAGCCAATATATGGCTGTCACTAGGCCTTATAGTAGCCAAAGGGAACATTGCATGGCTTTAGGGGCGGCTGGGACCCCGACAGTGAGGGAGTGGGAGCGGGACAGAAACTGGTGCATGACAAACGAGAAACCGATATATCAAGGAAGAGGTTGCCCACGTAAGTGGGAGAAGGTCTGGGCGGGATAGCGCTCATATAGGGGTTTGGATGTGGGACCCACCCCACCACATGAAGATCGGGAGCAGGACACACTTACAGCCTAGAAACACTGACATGAAGTGTCAATCCCTACAGCAACCTAGTCAGTCATTCTACTCCACTTGTATTACCTGGAGGCGGCCTTTCCCATTAAATTTGGCATATATAATTGTATTATGACTTCTTTTTGCTGTTTAATGCTATATTTATTTCATGTTTCTTTCCTTTTGTTTAAAAACAATAAACAGATTAAAAAAAAAATAATTTGTTACTTAACTTTGAGGCAAAAATGCTGGCAAAGATTCTGGCGGGTAGGCAGCGCGGGGTGGTGGCAGATCTGGTACATCCGGACAAGACAGGTTTTTTTACCCAGCGGCTCCAGCAGGCTGAATCTGCGAAGACTCCATACCAATATAACACAGCCTACTGCTCGGTAGGAACCCTGGGTGGTGTTATCCTTAGAAGCCAATAAAGGGTTTGATTCAGTGGAATAACCCTTTTTGTTCCTGCTTATGGAGCGGATGGGCTTTGGATCTCGCTTCAATGACTGGATAAAACTGCTCTACGGGAACCCAGCACAAAAATAAAAGTGAACAATTATCTTTCAAGGGAATTTTCTATTGGGAGGGGTACGAGGCACGGTTGTCCCCTCTCCCCAATGCTCTTTGCTCTGGCGATAGAGCCCCTGGTGACCCTCATGAGGGTGGGCTGGACGGGGAGCTCAGGATGGTAAGAACGAATATCACTATATGCAGATGACATCCTGCTTTATCAGTCATTGGTTTAAATTTATGAGATTTTCCAGATATACAGGAAGTTTTCTGGGTTTGGGATCAATTGGGAGACGTCGCTGCTGTTCCCCATGGCAGGCTGGAAACAGCAGAACCAATGCCACTCCCGTTGAGAGTCGAGCCACATAGCTTCAAATATCTGGGCATATGGATCACCAGAGATGCTGACTCACATGTCTGCGCTTGTATTGACCCGCTGTTGCAGAGGCTAGAAAAAGACATTAAACATTGGAGCACGCTGCCTCTGTCACTACTGGGTAAAGTGGCAATGTTTAAAATTATAGTTTTGCCTAGCCTGCTATATGTGCTGCAGAATTGCACTTATAGGCTGCTGAAGACGTTCTTCTCACAAGTGGATGCCCATGAGAGGGGACTGCTCTGGAAGGGGCGGGGGGTGCAGACAATGTCTACGTTGCAGCAGTCTAAATAGGACGGGGGCATCGCTCTGCCTAATGTTAGGAGGTATTATGAAGCAGCGCAGGTGGGGGTAGTGAATGATTGGGTATATGCGGGCGAGGAGGGTCCGGCGGTCCACGTGGATAAATGGGCAATGGAAAAGTATAGTTATAGGTATGTGCTATATGGGGGCTCCTTAGATAGGTGGGCATGCCCAGCCACGACTATAGTTCAATATATCTGGAACAGCTTGCTGAGGGAAATGAAGTGGGACAAAAGGCTCACAACCAGAACTCCCCTTTGAGAGGGTACTCATCTGAGAAGGTTGGCTGAATTGAAGGTGTTCTTAGGCTGAAACAGATTAGGTGTTAACACATTGTCTGAGGTATGGGATGCAAATGGGGTTGTCCCTTTTGACCACCTATAGGGGGAAAATCAAATGCATATCCCACAATGGTTGAAATACAGGCAGTTGAGACATACACTCACATGTAGTATTGCTAAGAAGGAAGAGACCCAAAAGGAGTCCCCACTCTAGTGAAGGTTATTAGATGGTCAGATCAGGCACAAACTGATACTGCCGATGTATGGGACGTTAACGGGGAATACGCAGGGGTCTTTGACCAACCTAAAAGAAAGGTGGATGGCAGATATTTTGGCACGGGGTTCCTGATATCACCTAGATCCAGGGTATTTTTCTAGTTTTTCCAAGATGACCCAATGGATATCATTTATTTCAACAAAGTGACAAGTCATTTGTGTGGTGTTCCTTTTGCACTTATTAGTGCACCTGAGTTCAGTTATCCTTGTGCGTTCTTTTCATTTGGTCAACCCTATGTATTTTAAGTTGCATGGGCAACAAATCAGGTTTCAGAATTAGCTAGTGTACGTTCTCAACTGCTATGGAGTTTTCATCCCTAACTCTGTTTCTTTTGTCACTTTTGTATATTTACAGACACAAAAATTTCCACAAGGATATTGCCCAATTACAGGGGCTGATTGCTAAAGGGTGTTCCGCACATGCCATAATTTCCTACGTGTGTATATACTAAGATACCCCTTAAGGTATTGTTCATTTTTAATTAGACAATGGTTTCTCCAATCTGTAGTTTTCTATATTCAAAATACGCCATTAATTAGTGATGATTTTTAAAATTCTACTTGATAAGGATATGTATGTAGTTACACTTGCTACTTTATTCTGTTCAGAGAGATTGTTAGACCTTATATCCTTGGAGTTGTATTTCTTTAGACATTTTCCCTTCTCTCCTCCATCTTCACTGAACTCGTTTTTGTTGGCATTAGGATTCTGTGCACTTACCCTTGCTAACCAGTGGTAAAGTGCTTGTGCTCTCTCCCTTAAACATTGTAAAATTGGAATACAGAGAATTGGCACAATTAATTTACTCTAGTAAATGGTACAACATGTACCTAGGGCCTGTAAATTTAATACTGCAGCACTCATTGTGCCACCCACTAAAGTAGCATTGTAAAACATGTCTCAGACCTGCCAACGCAGACTGTAGTGCAGTTTTACACTGCTATTTTGACTTCGCAAAATAATCTTTTTCCAGACTTAAACCTTCCTTTTTAATACTTATATGCCAGCCCTAAGGAAGGCCCTAATGGCTCAAAAGGCAGGGTGCATGGTATTTAAAAAGTAGGACGTGTACGTTAGACATGTCCTGGTGAGAATATCTCCTAAAGTAATTTTTCACTGTTGTAAAGCTGTCTCTCCATAGATTAATACTGGGTTACCTTATTACACTTAAGTCGTAACTTAAATTTGGGAACAGATAGAGAAATGCCTCTTACACTCACACGGACCTTCAGCAATGACCTGCTCTTTGAGCTAGCTCTAGTGACAACAGACTTTTCTTACAGAACAGCGTCATTCCACAATGTTCGACCTGCCCCTCTCACTGTTGACGGCTAAAGAGAAGCTGTGCTGCAGCTCTGCACGTGGACTTGGACTCAGAGAAGGTATAATCTTCAGCGGGACGAACCTGGGCCCTGTATTCAGCCTTCGCTCAATCACAGTTGGCCTGAACTTGTGACTTTGACCAGCCCCAGAACTACCAGACAACCGCAGTTGGTGCTTTCTGCTTTTTACCTGTATTTTCATTTTACATACTGTCAAAATTCGTAACTCTGGTTCTACTGATTGGACTTTTGTCAATCAATATTAACTTTATTTTGCATTAAAAGTGCATAAAAGTACATAAAAGTCATTGCGAACTGTTAATATATTACTAAAAAACAATATTGTACAGATGACCACATTATATCAGATCAGACATCATTTCAATAAATTATTCAAGAGATTTTACATAACTATTTAAAAAATATAAAATATTATAAAATAATGAAGGTTATAACGGTGGTGGTGTGCTCCAGTAAGGAATGCCAACCCTTACCAATAGGGCTAATTAGCGTGTAATCTACGCATTTGGACATTTCAATATTGCGTAGGAGCAGTGGGAAGATGAACATATATCCCCTTTTAGGACACACACAATGCGGCCATTATTATCTGATGCCAATTAAATCACGGTAACTTTATATTAACAGTCTTCCTACTTTTTAAAACAGCTTGTAAAAAGGACGCCATCATAAAACAAACAAAAGGTGTTTCTAACTGTAACAGAACTAAAACAGCCGATGAGTGATTACACAAGGTGAGCTTACGCAATAGCGGGACAATAAACGTTTTCCTCTCCGTCACATATAAGGCACAGAAAAATAGAAAGTGGGAAATAGTTTGTTTAGATGAGGCGTTGCATGGACATACTGGTAAATGGTTTGGTGAATATGTATTTTCTGGAAAGCCCAACGTCAGAGGAACGTAGTTTAATCTTAATCTTGTCAGCAAATAACGGTGCTGGGGATTCACAACAATAGAAAGATAAGAGGAACTACCGCATAACACAGGAGGTGAGGCCAGGTAAGTAATTACTGTACTTTTTAATTTATTCCTCTCCCCTCTTATCTGTTCACTTTTCGCTATGAAGCGCTCTTTCAGTCTTGACTTGGGGTACGAATAACAGCTGCTAGGATTTTTATATAAATCCTCCAGACCCATGGAAGTAAGTGTCTGTCTTACATGCGTTAACCAAGGAATAGTTTCAGCACAATCAAGTTTCATGATGTCACTTATGATTTGCTGGTTAAGATTGACCGTATCCCTTTTCCAGATTGAAAGCCACAGCAGCAGCGGGGCCATTTTGATCGTATCGCTGATATAAGGCAGCCCCAATTCCTTATGGCCAATATAATTGCTGCAGGTACTTGGAATTGACTAAAGCCTTTTAGCGAACTTATCCTCAATGACTTGTAACTCTTCTATGTACGCGGTTCCCCAAATTGGGTCCCCATATGTGTCTATGGTGATTGTTTTTGCTGTGTAAATTTTAATCAATTCTTCAATTGGTTTACTACCCACATTTTTGGCAAATTTAAATAATGCACCTATGCTTTTTGTCATAAGATTTGCCCTGTTTGACACCATCTCAGACCACTTTAGTTTTGAATCGAATAGGATGCCAAGATAGTCAAATTTGTCCACCCGATCAATGCTTTTGCCCTATATATAAAACTTTCTCAGTTTTAGCTTGTCCCCCCCAACTGACAAAATAAAGGTCTTTGTTTTGTTCACACGCAGATCTAATTCTGCCATAAAAGATGAATATGTCCTAATTCTATTCTGTAAGGCCAACGATGTTCTAGCTAGCAATACTGCATCATCTGCATGCAGCAGAATAGGAAGCTTTATAAAGGTAGTATGGGTAACATCCTTACTTTTCTCAATCATCACCTTATTTAATCTGTTTGTGTACAGTGAGAAGAGAAATGGGGCTAAGACACACCCCTGCCCTATGCCTTTCTGAATTTTAAAACTTTGGGTGCACTCCCCCTGCTTTCCAAAGCGTACCATTGCTACTGCCTGCATATATAATTGTCTAATAAATAAGATTATCCCTGTGTCCACTCCCATGGCCTCCATAACAGACCATAGTTTATCGTGGGCCACGCAGCCAAAAGCTGATGAAAGGTCCATGAAGGCCATGTGGAGCTGACCTTCTTTTGCAATTACATATTTTGATGCTATCAGGGTTAAATTTAGGCACTGATCGAGGGTCCCCCTGCCATTTCGGAAGCCATATTGAACCGGAGCTAAGATGTTTTTATCCTTTACCCACTCCTCTAATCAATTTAACAGAAGTCTTCCCATTAATTTTGCCGTGCTATTAGGGAGATCGGGCGATAGTTAGCTGGGTTTGACCCATCCCCCTTCTTGTATATCGGGATGATGACTGATTGCTTCCAAGAGGGCAGGGGGCCTATTTTGCTAATTGCACTGAATAAGATTGTTAAAAGGGGGCCCCATAAGGTTCTGTTTGCAAGAAAAAGGTCTACCGGGACCCCATCTGGTCCAGCCGCCTTCCTGGCGGAGGTCTGAGAGAGGGCCAATTCTATTTCTTTAATTTCAAAAGACAACTTGGGTATTTCCCCTTGATCTAGACCGGTTAGTCCCTCACACGACATTCCCTTATTTTCAAAGATTGACTGAAAGTGAGTTACCCAGGAGTCTTCATCTATGTATGCATCTAATGATGTACCTCCATCTTCTTGCCAAAAGGCTTTACTATCCCTGATAACTGATGCTTGGATTAGATTCTCCCAGGCTTCTGCCTTAAATTCATTGAGTCTTTCTTTCCTGGCTAGCTTATATGCCCTCCTGCACTCACTAATTACGTTTCTGCTTCTTGGTATGGTTCTCAGTGCTATTCTAAGATTTGCTGCCGCAAGGGAGCAATTCTTATTGAACCACCTATTCGTAGCACGGGAATTTTGTTTTGGAGGGGGGGACCATTAAATAGAGTTGCGTGCATTCCAGAATCTTTCCAAATGCCTCGATCACCTGCTGTTCGTTTGCTTGCGGATCTAGACATACCAGAACCTCATTATTATTTTCCATTACAATCTCTTTTAGCAGGGTATTTACGTCCACTTTATCCCATCTGAGGGTGTACCCATTCTTACTTTGTAGAGTTGGTTTCGGGGCGTATTTTACCATATTTTCCTTACGTGAACCCCAAAGAAGACCATAGCTCAATAAAGCAGGGTCACTATGACCAGACATCTTAACCTTAGATTTTTTTTGAGGTACCCCTAAAAGTGTCGGAGGTAATTATGTAGTCAATAGCGGAACACATATACCAGCCCTGTAGAAGGTGGGGTCCAACTCATCAATACCTACGTTAAAATCGTTTCTGATTTTGAGCTGCCACGAGATCAGTAGTTTATTTAGGGCATTACCAGAACCTAAATGGTTGAAATGGCAGATTGCCCAGCCATTATGGTCCGTTAACCCGCATAGTCGTGGTTCATCTTAAGGGCAGCTACTGGCGTTAAAGTCACCTACCCAGAGGATTATTAAGGGTCTGGGGTGATTATATATCAGCTCCGCCATAATTCTGCCGAGTTCCTCTACCACAGAGACTGGGTTCACAAAGTTATTATTATAGAAATTTATTAACAGAAGGTCTCTGTTGTTGTGTCCCTTTGCAGTTAGTATATGGAAATAGGGGGAGTTATTCCAGAAAGACAGTAATTTAAAATCTTTAGTATTTGAAATCAAGGTTAAGATGCCTCCCTTTGCTCTTCCCCTTATTGATGGCAATGCTGGGGTATGGAAGGAGCGAAAGCCATTTATGTATATATTATCATCCACTCATGTTTCCTGCAGACATATTATATGTCCGTTTTTCAGTTCCTCTTGCCATTCGATATTGTCCCATTTATTTTTATAACCAGCTATATTCCACGTTATGAGTGTGAGCTCATTTTCACCTGTTCTTATTGAATTTTCCTCTATTTGATTAGGGCCTATATCACACAAAGGTGAGTCGGATCTCTTTTCTACCAGCTATGTATCGATATGTCTTATAAGTTCTGTTCTGGAGTGTCTTCTTTTATCATCACCCTGGTTTGCCTGATTTGTATAAAACGAGGCCTGGGCGGGGGGTATGAGTCAATCACAGCTATCCATACTCTCTAGTGCGGAGAATCTGTTTCTGATTGGAACACATAAGCTATCATTCACTGGCGGTCTAAAAAGATTTCCCTCGACCCTACCTGGTGGCCTATAGGATCTCAGCGAATCTAAACCAGATGGTTTATAAAAATAACCTAACAGAACAACATAAATATGAGACTTTAGGGAGGGAGCTGATGGTAATTGATTTAACAGGTCGCCCACTAAGCAGGGATTATCAAAATTAACGATTATGCAATCGCCCTCAATTATTTTTAACGATGACCCGACCCAAGGGATTCTCCTGGCCATGATCAGATGGTCCTGTATGAGGGGGCCGGCTCTAGTGAACTTAAATGCTTTATCTATGAGTTGACCTGTGGATTCTTGTTGATTTTCTCTTAGGACCGGTACATTTAGCATAATTAAAACATATGGGTATGCAGCAGGGGGTAAATTTATGTAATTATTTTTACTTTCTCTCCCCATGGTATCCGCATGTTGAGTCCACCACCCAGGTCCCAGTAGGCTTCTTTGAGAAAGACCGTCACTACCTTTCGTACCTAAATTAGAGCCATGTGACACTGCCATAGCTAGATCCTCAGTTACTCTCCCCTTGATGGTGCCTTCGTTTTGATTATTACTTGGTCTGTGACATGTGTTGACTGTGCCGGGAGGGACGTGTGGGTCTAACACCCTTTGGGCCTGGTGAGGTATTATTTGCGCACCGATAACCTGATGGTTTCCAGAGAGGTTTTCAATTGGAGTTGCATTTGATTGTGTCATAGCACCTTCTTCCCCCACCCTAACTGGTTTATTAGATGCTAAATCCTGCAACATGCGCTCTATGGAAGCTAAGCGTAATGTTATTGGTTGCAATAGCGCTGGGACGCCCCTTAGCTGGGGCAGCTATGCGCTCTATAAAACCTATAACATAACATAACATAGCAAGGACAGTTAATCACAGAGTTTGTCACAAAGCTTATCCCACTTTTCACCCCCATTATCAGGCGACAATGCTACATTAATCGAAGGATCTCGGAGATCAACTTTAGGCTTTGTCGAAAGGCACCGCCGTGGCCTCTTTGGGATATTAGGGGGGTGTTCTTCAGTAAGGCCTCTTTTCCTTTTCCCAGTGTCTTTGGCTGAGGCTGTGGGGATCCCAGGGGGTTCCGAGCTTGGAGTGGGACGGGAATTAATACAGGTCGATGATTTGGGAAGCATAGATTTTGGGGTTGCCTCGTGTGATGTCAATAGTTGGGTTACACTCTCGATGTTAAAGAAAGCCCAGGGTCACTACTCTCGCCCCCCATTGAGAGTCTTTTCTCCGTCATGGCAATTTCTTTAGCAATGGCTGTCGTTGCTTTTGCTAGAAAAGAGTCTAAGGCAGTCTTCTGGTGCTGACGGGTTTGTCTTCTTCTTTCCCATTTTTACTTATCCCTCCAAAGTCTTCCACTGGAGAACCAGATGTCAGAGGGGGGGCCCAGCCCAGCCTCTTCCGGGCTCTGATGGGCGCAGACGGACCCGCCCTTGGTCGGGGTGCGTCCTAGCGCGTCCCGCGCTGCGGGAACCAGAGTGCACCTTTGAAGGTGCCTGGCGGCTCCTCCCACCTCCCTCAGGTGAGTAGTGAGCAGTGTTTGCTGGGGGACCAAGTCCCATCCCAGCACAAAGCGGCGGCTCACGCTGCGCCAGGCACAGAGCAGCAAATGGCAGGAGAACAGAGGAAAGGCGTCCGTGCACCAAATGGCAAGAGAAAGGCGTACCACGCTGTGGGAACCAGAGTGCGCCTTTGAAGGTGCCAGGCGGCTCCTCCAACCTCCCTCAGGTGAGTAGTGAGCAGTGTTTGCTGGGGGACCGAGTCCCACCCCAGCATGAAGCAGCGGCTCACGCTGTGCCAGGGACAGAGCAGCAAAGGCAGGAATATTAGGAAAGGTGTCCGTGCACCAAATGGCAAGAGAAAGGCGTCCCGTGCTGTGGGAACCAGCGCGCAACTTTGAAGGTGCCAGGCGGCTCCTTCCACCTCCCTCAGGTGAGTAGTGAGCAGTGTTTGCTGGGTGACCGAGTCCCACCCCAGCACGAAGCGGCAGCTCACGCTGCGCCAGGCACAGAGCACCAAATGGCAGGAGAAAGGAGGAAAGGCGTCCGTGCACCAAATGGCAAGAGAAAGGCATCCCCTTGTCATTTTGGTATTATTTTGTTTATTAAAATGTACTCTATTTTTCTAGATTATTTTGGGATGTTTACTGTGTTGTGTTTACATTTTATTTCTCTTTGAGTGATGCAGAAGCACTTTGCATATTGTCTCTAAGTTAAGCCTTACTGCTTTGTGCCAAGCTACCAGAGGGTTAAGCACAGGTTTATTTAGTGAATTTTGTGGTTCACTGTGACAAGGATAGGGTTCATTACTTGATACCAAGCATCCTGGGACCGGTTTCGGGTTCATAACCCTCATCAGCCAGGCTATCTTGAATCCAGTGGCAAAGTGAGCAAAAGACCCACGTCTGGGCATACCCTGCCAACTTAGGGCGAACAAAGCGATACCAAAGGGGATGATGGACGGAGCGCTTGAGCAAATCAAACACTCACCTCCAGTCAACTGATCTGGGTTTAATCCATCATCATTCTTTAGCTCACTCCACCACCCCAGTTCAGACATGGCCATATGCAAATCAGTCTGACCCTGTGCCTCATGAGAACAGTCCAGCCCGAACTGCCAAGCCATGTCTTCCATGGAACGGAAACAAGCATCCTGGGACCGGTTTCGGGTTCATAACCCTCATCAGCCAGGCTATCTTGAATCCAGTGGCAAAGTGAGCAAGGGACCCACGTCTGGACATACCCTGCCAACTTAGGGCGAACAAAGCGATACCAAAGGGGATGATGGACAGAGCGCTTGAGCAAATCAAACACTCACCCCCAGTCAACTGATCTGGGTTTAATCCATCATCATTCTTTAGCTCACTCCACCACCCCAGTTCAGACATGGCCATATGCAAATCAGTCTGACCCTGTGCCTCATGGGAACAGTCCAGCCTGAACTGCCAAGCCATGTCTTCCCTGGACCGGAAACAAGCATCCTGGGACCGGTTTCGGGTTCATAACCCTCATCAGCCAGGCTATCTTGAATCCAGTGGCAAAGTGAGCAAGGGACCCACGTCTGGGCATACCCTGCCAACTTAGGGCGAACAAAGCGATACCAAAGGGGATGATGGACGGAGCGCTTGAGCAAATCAAAAACTCACCCCCAGTCAACTGATCTGGGTTTAATCCATCATCATTCTTTAGCTCACTCCACCACCCCAGTTCAGACATGGCCATATGCAAATCAGTCTGACCCTGTGCCTCATGGGAACAGTCCAGCCCGAACTGCCAAGCCATGTCTTCCCTGGACCGGAAACAAGCATCCTGGGACCGGTTTCGGGTTCATAACCCTCATCAGCCAGGCTATCTTGAATCCAGTGGCAAAGTGAGCAAAAGACCCACGTCTGGGCATACCCTGCCAACTTAGGGCGAACAAAGCGATACCAAAGGGGATGATGGACGGAGCGCTTGAGCAAATCAAACACTCACCTCCAGTCAACTGATCTGGGTTTAATCCATCATCATTCTTTAGCTCACTCCACCACCCCAGTTCAGACATGGCCATATGCAAATCAGTCTGACCCTGTGCCTCATGAGAACAGTCCAGCCCGAACTGCCAAGCCATGTCTTCCCTGGAACGGAAACAAGCATCCTGGGACCGGTTTCGGGTTCATAACCCTCATCAGCCAGGCTATCTTGAATCCAGTGGCAAAGTGAGCAAGGGACCCACGTCTGGACATACCCTGCCAACTTAGGGCGAACAAAGCGATACCAAAGGGGATGATGGACAGAGCGCTTGAGCAAATCAAACACTCACCCCCAGTCAACTGATCTGGGTTTAATCCATCATCATTCTTTAGCTCACTCCACCACCCCAGTTCAGACATGGCCATATGCAAATCAGTCTGACCCTGTGCCTCATGGGAACAGTCCAGCCTGAACTGCCAAGCCATGTCTTCCCTGGACCGGAAACAAGCATCCTGGGACCGGTTTCGGGTTCATAACCCTCATCAGCCAGGCTATCTTGAATCCAGTGGCAAAGTGAGCAAGGGACCCACGTCTGGGCATACCCTGCCAACTTAGGGCGAACAAAGCGATACCAAAGGGGATGATGGACGGAGCGCTTGAGCAAATCAAAAACTCACCCCCAGTCAACTGATCTGGGTTTAATCCATCATCATTCTTTAGCTCACTCCACCACCCCAGTTCAGACATGGCCATATGCAAATCAGTCTGACCCTGTGCCTCATGGGAACAGTCCAGCCCGAACTGCCAAGCCATGTCTTCCCTGGACCGGAAACAAGCATCCTGGGACCGGTTTCGGGTTCATAACCCTCATCAGCCAGGCTATCTTGAATCCAGTGGCAAAGTGAGCAAGGGACCCACGTCTGGGCATACCCTGCCAACTTAGGGCGAACAAAGCGATACCAAAGGGGATGATGGACGGAGCGCTTGAGCAAATCAAACACTTACCCCCAGTCAACTGATCTGGGTTTAATCCATCATCATTCTTTAGCTCACTCCACCACCCCAGTTCAGACATGGCCATATGCAAATCAGTCTGACCCTGTGCCTCATGGGAACAGTCCAGCCCGAACTGCCAAGCCATGTCTTCCCTGGACCGGAAACAAGCATCCTGGGACCGGTTTCGGGTTCATAACCCTCATCAGCCAGGCTATCTTGAATCCAGTGGCAAAGTGAGCAAAAGACCCACGTCTGGGCATACCCTGCCAACTTAGGGCGAACAAAGCGATACCAAAGGGGATGATGGACGGAGCGCTTGAGCAAATCAAACACTCACCTCCAGTCAACTGATCTGGGTTTAATCCATCATCATTCTTTAGCTCACTCCACCACCCCAGTTCAGACATGGCCATATGCAAATCAGTCTGACCCTGTGCCTCATGAGAACAGTCCAGCCCGAACTGCCAAGCCATGTCTTCCCTGGAACGGAAACAAGCATCCTGGGACCGGTTTCGGGTTCATAACCCTCATCAGCCAGGCTATCTTGAATCCAGTGGCAAAGTGAGCAAGGGACCCACGTCTGGACATACCCTGCCAACTTAGGGCGAACAAAGCGATACCAAAGGGGATGATGGACAGAGCGCTTGAGCAAATCAAACACTCACCCCCAGTCAACTGATCTGGGTTTAATCCATCATCATTCTTTAGCTCACTCCACCACCCCAGTTCAGACATGGCCATATGCAAATCAGTCTGACCCTGTGCCTCATGGGAACAGTCCAGCCTGAACTGCCAAGCCATGTCTTCCCTGGACCGGAAACAAGCATCCTGGGACCGGTTTCGGGTTCATAACCCTCATCAGCCAGGCTATCTTGAATCCAGTGGCAAAGTGAGCAAGGGACCCACGTCTGGGCATACCCTGCCAACTTAGGGCGAACAAAGCGATACCAAAGGGGATGATGGACGGAGCGCTTGAGCAAATCAAAAACTCACCCCCAGTCAACTGATCTGGGTTTAATCCATCATCATTCTTTAGCTCACTCCACCACCCCAGTTCAGACATGGCCATATGCAAATCAGTCTGACCCTGTGCCTCATGGGAACAGTCCAGCCCGAACTGCCAAGCCATGTCTTCCCTGGACCGGAAACAAGCATCCTGGGACCGGTTTCGGGTTCATAACCCTCATCAGCCAGGCTATCTTGAATCCAGTGGCAAAGTGAGCAAGGGACCCACGTCTGGGCATACCCTGCCAACTTAGGGCGAACAAAGCGATACCAAAGGGGATGATGGACGGAGCGCTTGAGCAAATCAAACACTTACCCCCAGTCAACTGATCTGGGTTTAATCCATCATCATTCTTTAGCTCACTCCACCACCCCAGTTCAGACATGGCCATATGCAAATCAGTCTGACCCTGTGCCTCATGGGAACAGTCCAGCCCGAACTGCCAAGCCATGTCTTCCCTGGACCGGAAACAAGCATCCTGGGACCGGTTTCGGGTTCATAACCCTCATCAGCCAGGCTATCTTGAATCCAGTGGCAAAGTGAGCAAGGGACCCACTTGGCAGTTCGGGCTGGACTGTTCCCATGAACTACTGTCTCTTACAGATATATCGTTACACAAGTTAGTAACTTGTGCATCTGAAAGAGACACGTTAGTGACAGATTCCTTACCTTAGAATAGATACCCCAGCAATACCAACCCCGGTGGTGGGTCTGCGAACAAAGATCAGACAAGGAAGTCCCGGAGGACAGAACGGCCAAAGAAGCCGTCCCTCCGGACCTGACTGTCAAGGCAGTAATGCTTTGTAAACGTGTGCAGCGAGGCCCACGTAGCTGCCTGACAGATATCCTGCAGCGGAACACCGCGGCCCAAAGCCGTGGTAGCAGCCGTTGCCCTGGTGGAATGGGCACGCAGCCCAACAGGAGGCTCCTTCTTAGCCAAGGAATAGCAGGCTTTGATACACAAGGTTACCCAGCGGGAGATGGTTCTCTTGTGCACCGCCCGACCTTTTTGGCGCCCACGTAGCCAACAAAGAGCTGGTCATCCACCCGGAAGTGTTGTGTGCGGTTGAGGTAAAAGGAAAACGCACGTTTTGGGTCCAGACGGTGGAGCCTCTCTTCCTCTCTGGAAGGAAGCGGAGGCGGAAAGAAGGTGGGCAAAGTGATGGTCTGCCCAATGTGGAAGGCAGTAACCACCTTTGGCAAGAAGGACGGACGCGTCCGAAGAACAACCTTGTCTGGATGGACAGACAGAAAGGGAGGTTTGCATGATAGAGCCTGGAGCTCACTCACCCGCCGAGCGGAGGTGATGGCCACCAGAAAGGCAGTCTTCAGAGTCAGAAGACGAAGAGGACAGTTATGTAGAGGCTCAAAGGGAGCGCACATGAGAAAAGTAAGAACCAAGTTCAAGTCCCACTGAGGCATGACAAACGGAACAGGAGGGAAGAGGTGTGTAATGCCTTTTAGAAACCTGTTAACAACAGGGGACTTGAAAAGGGAGGGCTGATCAGGAAGCCTGAGGAAGGCCGAAATGGCACAAAGATAGCCCTTGATGGTACCCAGGGCAGAACCCTGTTGGGCCAGGGAAAGAAGGAACAGAAGAACCTCAGAAAGAGGGGCAGAGAGGGGATTCACAGCCTTTGCTGTGCACCATGCCACAAACTTGTTCCACCTGCAGGCGTATACCACCTTAGTGGCATAACCCTGCCAGAATCACACCAGAATCACATCACAAACTTCGGGAGGCAAGTCGAAAGGAATCAACTGCTGCCGCTCAATCTCCACGCAAGCAGGTGGAGGCTGGACAGGTTCGGGTGGAGGACCGTCCCCTGCTGCTGCGACAGAAGATCCTCCCGAAGAGGCAGACGGATCGGGGGATCGACGCTCATACTGAGTAGCTCGGGATACCAAACTCTTCGAGCCCAGTCCGGAGCCACAAGGATGACTTGGGCCCGGTCGTGCCGAATCTTCCTCAACACTCTGGGTAGAAGTGGTATAGGCGGAAAGGCGTACAACAGACCGCAACTCCACTCGCGACGAAAAGCGTCGCCGAGCGAGTGCCGCCTTGGAAATTCCAACGCGCAGAACTGATGACATTGCGCGTTCTCTTCGGTGGCGAATAGATCTAACCAAGGCTCTCCCCACTGTAGAAAGAGTCCTTGCGCCACTTCCGAGTGAAGACGCCATTCGTGATCCATCATGCACCTGCGGCTGAGTTCGTCCGCTCTGGCGTTCAGGGAACCTGCCAGGTGTTGAACCATCAGGAACATGCCCTGATGTTCCAGCCATGTCCAGAGGCGCAGAGCCTCTTGACAGAGGGTCCACGACCCCACCCCGCCTTGTTTGTTGCAGTACCACATGGCGGTGGTGTTGTCTGAACACCTGCACTACCTTCCCTTTGACAGAAGGAAGGAATGCCTTGAGTGCAAGTCGGATCGCCCGGAGCTCCAGAAGGTTGATATGGAGCCGGGACTCCGCCGGAGACCAGAGGCCTCTGATCTCCGCCTCTCCCATGTGACCGCCCCATCCCAGAAGGGACGCGTCCGTCACAACTGTGTGCTCTGGCTGGGGAAGGGAGAGGGATCTGCCCATGACCCATTGCCGGTTCGAGAGCCACCGCTGCAACTGTTTTGCAGTCCCCTCCGAGATCTGGACGTGATCGGACAGGTTGCCCTGGTGCTGCGCCCACTGGAACTTCAGGTCCCACTGCAGAGCCCGCATATGCCATCTGGCATGATCGACCAGCAGGATGCAGGAGGCCATGAGGCCCAGCAGCCCCAGGGTCATCCGTACTGAAACCCAGGATAAAGGCTGAAAGACCGGAATCATAGCCTGAATATCCCGGACTCGCCGTTCGGGAGGATAGGCCCGAAACTGCGTCGTGTCCAGAACTGCTCCGATGAAAAGGAGCTGTGGAGAAGGAATCAGATGCGACTTCGGCACATTGATGGAGAACCCCAGCGAGTGCAGGATTTCGGCCGTAGTCTGGAGACGACTGCCTGGGACGAGCCCGCCTTCAGCAGCCAGTCGTCGAGGTAGGGGAAGACTGAAACCCCTGCCCGGCGCAGATGAGCTGCGACCACCGCCATCACTTTCGTGAACACCCGAGGGGCACTGGTAAGGCCAAAGGGGAGCACGGTGAACTGAAAATGCTCGAGGCCTACCGTGAACCGCAGGTAACGCCGGTGGGCCGGCAGGACGGGGATGTGGAAATAAGCGTCCTGCAAGTCCAACGCTACCAACCAGTCTCCAGGGTCGAGGGCAGTCAAGACCTGAGCTAGAGTGAGCATCTTGAACTTCTCCTTCCCGGAGGAAGCGATTGACGTTCCGGCGGTCCAAGATAGGACGCATGTCCTCCTTGTCCTTTTGGGCACCAGAAAGTAGTGGGAGTAGCAACCACGTCCTACTTCTGGGGTCGGAACACGCTCGATGGCCCTCTTGGCCAAGAGGGCCGTGACTTCCTTCTGCAGAAGCATCAAGTGATCCCCTGACATGCGGTGGAATTGAGGTGGCATGGCTGGGGGGTGGTCTCGAAGGGGAGGGAGTAGCCCCTTCGGACAATGTCCAAGACCCACCTGTCCGAGGTGATGGGACGCCAGTGGTGAAGGTGATGGCGGACCCTGCCCCCTACTGGCGTGCTGTGCACCTGAAAGGAGGGACTAGGAGGGCTTGGAGGCCGCGGACGGGTTGGAGGTGGTGGCCTGACCCGCACACTGGTTGCCCGAACCGCCACGGCGGTATCCACGACCTCGGCCACGCGAAGACGCTTGCTGCGCGGGCCGGTGGCTGGGCTGCTGACGTGACTGGGCGCCCCTTCCGTGGCCACGAAAGGGGCGAAAAGCAGAGGTTAGCGGAGGGCGCACAACAGAAAGGCCCAGGGACTTGGCAGTAGCCCGTGAGTCCTTAAACGCTCCAGCGCATGGTCTGCTTTGGAACCAAAAAGACCGACTCCATCAAAGGGCATGTCCATGAGTGTATTCTGGACATCACCCGAGAAACCAGTTGTTCTCAGCCAGGCGTGGCGACGCAGCGCCACCGTCGTTGCAAGCGATCTGCCCAGCGAGTCGGCGGTATCAAGGCCACAACGTATGGTGTACTTTGCCGCATCCCTACCTTCCGCAATGGTGCGGGTAAGCAGTGTCTGGACCTCCTCAGAACACTGGGGCAAAACAGTCGCCACCGAATCCCACAGGGAGTGGGTATATCGGCCCAAAAGGCAAGCGGTGTTGACGGACCGCAAGCCAGCACTGGAGGAAGAAAAAGCCTTCTTCCCAAATTGGTCCAGGCGTTTGGATTCCCTATCCGGAGGGGCGGTAGGGAAGGCGGTTTGGGAGGCAGAGGCTTGGACAACCAAGCTCTCGGGGGTGGGATCATACTCACACTGCTGTGTGAGAGGGTCTTCCGACCCCTCCCAGCTCTCCTGGTCCTCCTCTGGTGAAAAATATGGAGGAGGAGGGACATTTGGGACCCAAGGTCTCATCGGCGCCGGAGCCGGCGTCGAGCGACGCCGGTCCGGCTCCATGTCCGGACCCGGAAAGAGCTGGAGCCCCGGACGGCGTCAGGAACGGCACCGGGGACATCGGCGTTGGCGGAGGCGTGGTTAGGTCAACCGGCGTCGATGGGGGTTGCGGCACCACCGGGGCCGGGATCGAGGCCGGGGCCGGAGCCGAGGCCGGGATCAAGGCTGGCGGGACAGGCGATGCCGGGACCGGAGTCGTCGGCGGCGCCGGAGCAACCCCATCAGGGCCCGCGGGGCCCGAAGGCGCACCGGAGGGACCTTGAGGCCCGAAGAGGCGGTCCATGGCTGACAGGAATTCCTGTACTTGGGCCGGAGTCGCCCCCAAACCCGGAAAGGACGGGTAATGCGGGGGCGGCTCGACAGGCTCGACAGGCACGTCCGGGGCCGTGGGGACGGTGCCGACAGGGGCCTCAGCCGAGTCGTGAGACCGGCGAGGCGAAGTCTTAGAGCGATGATGCTTCTTAGACTTCTTGTGCTTCGACTTACCCGAGGAGCGCGAAGACTTGGACTCCGACGACCGGCGGGGACTCCGCGACCGGCCCCTCGACCTCTCCCGGGACCGGGGCTTGGTGTGGCGCGGAGCCGACTGCCGGACCTCGAGTAGCTTTCGAGACCGCTCTCGCTAAGCCTTCGGGTGAAGTTTCCGGCAGTCAGGGCACGACTTCGTGTCGTGGTCTCGGCCGAGACAGAAGAGACACTCTAAGTGCGGGTCTGTGATCGACATCATTCGACCACAGACGTCGCATGGCTTGAAGCCGGGCATCCCTAACACCTTGGAGTCGAGACGACTCGAAAAGTAACAGTGAAAAAATCACCCAAAAATTTAGTCAAAAATTGACTAGGGCACTGCTCTTTCCGGATCTGCGCTTACTGGCGCGGAAAAAGAAGAACTGACGTCAGCGCGCAGGGGCGGCGTCTAAGTACTGCCCGCGACGTCATCCCGGCTATCACGACGCCGACGACGGACGCTGAGCCGCACGACGCCGCCTACCGATGCGCAAGGGTACTACTACGCAAAAACTTTCCGGATCCAGCCTGACGCCTGGGGATATTCTAAGGTAAGGAATCTGTCACTAACGTGTCTCTTTCAGATGTGGGTCCCTTGCTCACTTTGCCACTGGATTCAAGATAGCCTGGCTGATGAGGGTTATGAACCCAAAACCGGTCCCAGGATGCTTGTTTCCGGTCCAGGGAAGACATGGCTTGGCAGTTCGGGCTGGACTGTTCCCATGAGGCACAGGGTCAGACTGATTTGCATATGGCCATGTCTGAACTGGGGTGGTGGAGTGAGCTAAAGAATGATGATGGATTAAACCCAGATCAGTTGACTGGGGGTGAGTGTTTGATTTGCTCTAACGCTCCGTCCATCATCCCCGTTGGTATCGCTTTGTTTGCCCTAAGTTGGCAGGGTATGCCCAGACGTGGGTCCCTTGCTCACTTTGCCACTGGATTCAAGATAGCCTGGCTGATGAGGGTTATGAACCCGAAACCGGTCCCAGGAAGCTTGTTTCCGGTCCAGGGAAGACATGGCTTGGCAGTTCGGGCTGGACTGTTCCCATGAGGCACAGGGTCAGACTGATTTGCATATGGCCATGTCTGAACTGGGGTGGTGGAGTGAGCTAAAGAATGATGATGGATTAAACCCAGATCAGTTGACTGGGGGTGAGTGTTTGATTTGCTCTAACGCTCCGTCCATCATCCCCTTTGGTATCGCAGGGTTCATTACTTGAGCAGGGCTCTCAACTCCCTTAACTAGTAACCCAATACAGCAATCAACATTTTTGAAGGGCGCTTTTCTATTGTTATTCTAAGCCTTTTTTCTAGCTTGTCCGATGATTCTGTTGGAATATTTCTATTCATTGGCAGATAATAATTGTGTCTTGCTATCAAAGTCCTCTATTTCAGTGCAGTTATGACACCATCAGAGGAATTGGCCAAATGGGAGATTTTAATGAAGTAAGCTCAGGTGAAAACTATTGAATAGCAGTAGGTTATTACATATGTTTCCTGTAATTATCTCGCAGTAATCGCACATAAGTGGCTGTAATTTGTAAATCCAAAGAGGAAGAGTTTTCATATCCATTATGTAGGTACATTATAGCCATGTGTTTAGGAGGTTTAACCACAGGTACATTAGTCACAGGAGTATGAGTGTCTGTTAATTACATACTCCAGCCTCCTCTACTTTTATTCATCAAACTGTGTGGGCCAGGAGTGTAGCTTCCATTGGTGCAGTAGGTGCAGTGGCTCCGGGACACAGAGCCACGAGAGGCCTACTGAACACTGATTATTGAGGTATTTTGCAGTTCAAACAGCAGCCAGGCAGCCAGTTTCCTTACCCTTCTTTGCAGTAGGGCCCATGGCACACTGGCTACGCCATCAATTGTGGGGGCCCCTACTGAATGAGGTGGAAGGAGATAGAAGCTGCAAAGAAGCCAAGAGGCAAACCGCACTTTGACTTTTAACCCCAAGCCTTTAATGCACTGAACCAGTACGTGGTTATGGTGGAAGTCCTGGAGATTTGACAAAGGAACTGGGACTCTGGTGGCATGACAAGTCCCTGGGGGCTTTGTGAGGGATAAAATCAACATCACAGGAGCTAAGGTTAGCCCGCATAAAAAAAACATGTGGCACCACCAGGCTCCAGAATTTCAATGTAGTAGTAGACTCTGGAACAAGGTCATACAACTAGAATTCTACAATAGCTCAGAGACAGAGATACTGCATAAGCCCCCAAAGGGGAGATCATCCAGGGTTTGGGTGACCTACCCCAGTGACTTCCACACACTATGCCTGAAGCAAGAGGGCAGCCCTGACTGGACTACTGGGGCTGGCAGGTCATTGATACTGTGCCATTGGGCTGCCTTCCTCATTTGATATCAAAGCATTCCCCAAAACAGTGTGCACTGAAACTGTTGACTGTTAGTCGTTGCATACTTGAAACTACACCAGAATGATAAAAGACAGGAGCTCAGGGGCCCAAAGGTAGAAGGTGGATCATTTTGTGAAACCAATTAATAAGTTTACTCACAGTGGCGGAATTGTATGACGTATCTCCCCCTCTATTCGAACCCACAGATCTGACGGATAGAATTAGCCCCACAATCAGTGCCTCTAAGCAGCCACTAGAACCCTAAATTGGATCAGTGAGAAGTCAGGTAACCCTTCTGCAACAGAATTTGAGGAATATGTTGGACGGTATAACAGAAGGGGAAGGTCACATCTCTGAATTAGAAGTCTCTGTCATGAGCCTTTCAACAACAATCATAAAGTTGAAAGCCATCAATCATGAGCTGTGCCTCACGATGGAAGAATCTGCAGGTGGATCCAGATACAACAACCTTTGTCTGGTGGGCTTCCCAGAAGGGGTTGACAACACAGCTCCAGAGCATTTCTTGAAAGAATGGCTAAAGTCTCAGATCCCATCAGAGTGCTTCTCGATTGAACAAGCCCATCCCGCGCACAGCCAGGAACCCCCGCCCACACTCGAGTGCTTCTGGGTGCCCCTTCATGCTCTCAGTGCTAGATTTCTAAATAATCAGGATCGATACAAGGTCCTGTAGTTCACCAGAACACAAGAAACTATGGTCCATTACTTAAAGAAAATAATTATACTCCCTGATTACACCGACTAGTACAGCAGTGCAGAGGAACCTTTCATTAGGTAAAGCTAAAACTATGTGCATTGGGACTTATATATATGCTAATGTTTCCGGCAAAGCTCAAAGTGCTATTCAACAATAAATCATCCTTTTTTGACTCACCGACTGTGACTGAGATATAGACTCAGTAGTACCTTCTTTCCTTCGGGGCAACATAGTTCTGTAGTGGAAGAGTAGGGAGGGAGGAGTTGGGGGTCAGGAAACTGATGCAGATTTTGTTGAGTTTTTCCATTTCTTTTTGTGCACCAAGGGTTGCACACAGGAAGCACACAGTTAAAGGCATCCAATCCAGATCTCTAATACCCGATATAGGCACAAGGCACGAGAGGGATATCAAATGATATCCTGGAATGTTACTTGGATAAATAACCAAATTAAAAGAGGGGCAGTGATGCTTCATAATGCTGCATATTAAATGGTTTGCTCCAAAATTAGTGCTGCTGCAGGAGACCCATCTGCTGGGCACAAACTATGCTTTCCTTAGAAGATATGGATATAGCTGAGTTTACCATGCAGGGCTAACTAGGGGTAGGCATGCTAATTAGGAAGCCCCTCCAAATGTTGATAAAACCAGTTCAATCTGACAAGTTAGGCAGCAATGTACTGGTCATGGAGCTCTGAGGTTGTGAGCTATGGACAATTGTTACCCTCTACAAGTTAACTAAGTGATGAACACCACACTGGATACATGTAACCCACACACATCTACAAGACCGTCAGATGTTACACGATGGGCAAGGGCCCTGGGTACGGGTGATACCTGGTGTGAAATTCGCCTTTCAGATAGACTCCTCACATATTACTCTCCTGTCCACAATACCCACTCTCTGATTGATTACATATTGATTGAATTACAGATTTCTCCCGATAGTTGGCAGCAGACATATAAGGTAGACCCGGATCTTATCCTATGGATTGTTGGACCATTCCCCACTAGAATTAATGCTATTGTGACCATATCAGGGAAGGCAGGGATTTTAATGTCTGAAAATGTGGTGGCTAATGGATGATGATCTTGTAAATTGGCTCTGAGATAGAACAGCTAAGTATTTTGAAAGCAACTCCAAATGGTTACATCAAAAATTATCCTTTGAGAGGCATTCAAAACAGAGTATAAGAGGCCAGGCCATGATTTATATCCAGGGCAAGATTGAGGACAAAGAGAGAGGTTTAAAAAATAGAGGAAACATATCTTAGGTAGAGCTGAAGTTGCAACAAACAGCAACCCGGAAATATTAGACCAACTAGAACTGTAGAGGGTAAAGCTGAGGGAAAACATCTTTGGGAAGAAAGAATGGCTTGCCTGGGTACTCGGAGCAGAATTTACGAGATGGGTGACGAATTGAGAAAGCTGCGCTACTGACTTGTCAATAACAATCAGTCGATCAGGTTATTCCAATCAATTAAAATTCAAGACGGGCAGCTGGTTTCTGCAGCGGTAGCTATGGTGAATGAATTTGCAATGTATTATAGACAACTATATAAACGACAAGAACAAAACAGGTTTGAAAAGGAGAATCCTATTTAGAAGAATCTGACAACTCATGCACACTCAGACTCAGACTGGAATGACCCGAACTATCCCTATAACAGAGCAAGAGATCCAACAAGCAATTACGGCAATACTAGCTGGTAAGATCTATGGCCCTAACGGTATCTCTCCTGAATATTTTAAACACTACTCCTCACTTTTTACTACCCACCTAAAGTGATGGAGGTCCACGAAGAAATGTAAACGTTATGGTTTATTCAGGGAAAATAAGTACAAACCGGTTACAGCAGGGGCTAAGAGCCAACTGTCTCTTTTTTTTAAAACCTTTATTGAAGGCAAAAAATATTGTAGAACACAGCATAATGCCTACATCCCTGGGCGGGCCGGCAGCGTAAGGCGTAATCCTGCATAGCGGTGTGGGCGGAAGAGGGATACACAGCAAGCCGCCTACAATCACTTCGGGCCGGCAGCGTCAAAAAGGACGTATAAGACAAATAGTTATCAACTTGGTATTACCTCCAGTGTTGCCTTAGCAAATAGAAGAAACAAATAAATAACAACCAATATTGGCATAAAAACATAAAGAGGCCCCCCCCCCCTCCCTCTCTGGCACTGCAATAATATGACAAATGAATCAAAAACAATTTGGCTCTTGCTAGACGCACCCACAAGAATGATACAGGAGTCCAAGATCGAGTGATGCAAGTATCCTTAGCAATAAAATGGGGAGGGCATGCCAGCCTAGAGATCAGGATGGCCCATGAGATACAGCGTAAGCGGGGCCCAGAAATCCTTGGGGCGGGACGATTCGGGCAGCTCTTCCGCATAGATTTCCAATTGTTCCCTACAGTAGGATAAATCTCTGAGCCACTTTCGAACCGTGGGTAATCCCTTTGCGCCCCAGCATTGCGCCACGGCGCGCTTAGCCATTAGTGTAGCCACAGCAACCAGTCTCCTGTTACAGGGTTTCAAGGACGTCACATTGCCCAACAAACATAACTCCGGTATACACCTCACCCGTTCCAACACAACATCCGTGAGCACACTCGCAACTTTAGACCAAAAGGCAGCTATCCCCGTACAGAGCCATGAGAGATGCAAGAAATCAGCGTCTGCCTGCCCACATCGCACACAACAAGCAGTATCGCGCAATCCAAATCTCCGCAATTGCACAGGGGTATAATAAAGTTGGTGTAAAAATTTGAAGTGTATGATACGAAGGTTGCAGTTAGCCGTAAGTCGCCCAGTCAATCTGCAGCAATAGTGCCAATGGTCCACAGGCAGCACCCGTCCCAGGACAGCATTCCATTTAACATACGAGGGATGCGCCTCCGATTCCCGCTCGCGAAGAGATGTATTGTAGAGTTTATTAATCAGACCTTTACGATCCTCACCCGCGAGCACCGCCTGCAGTGCTCGCAGTGTCTGAGGCTCAGCGGGAAAAGCAGGATATACATCCCTGATGGCCTGACGAACCCACGCGTACATAAAGCTCAGCATAGCACCATGTGGCCGGCTCGCCTGTACGTCCTGCAACGAACGGAACTGGCCCTCTTTATACAAGTCCCCCATTTGGGTGATCCCGACTGCTTGCAACGTGGTCCGCGCCAAACGCTCTTGCACCGCAGATATACCGGGATGCGCCGCGATCGGCAATTAGGGGGCATAAAGATAAGGTAGCTTCGCTCGGCACGCCAGTGTCCGCCAGGCCCAGGCAGTACACTGGACCGGATTGATTTCCGCCCGGGGACCTCCGCTCCCGCCCGAGAGAGCCGCCGCCACCAACGGTAGTGGAAGGATCGCATCCGCCTCAATCGCAGTGTGAGGGAGAAGGCGTTGTGGAAAGAACCAATAATGCGCGAACTGCGCCTGAGCGCACAGGTAGTAGAGGTGCATATCAGGAGCCTCAAAGCAGCCGCGTTCAAAAGGTTGCACTAAGGTGTCCCAGCTGCAGCGAGGTTTTTTGCCCCCCCCAGACGAACGACAGTAGGGCCGTCTGTAATGTCTTGAAAGCAGAAATATTCAAGCGGATAGGAATATTCACAAAAAAATATAATAATTTAGGCAATATGACCATTTTGATCACTGCTATGCGGTCTGCTAGCGAGAGCGGCAGACGAGCCCATCTCTCCGCCTTTTCAGTGAGTTGGGCAATGGTGCGTCCGTAATTCATGGAGATTACCTGCGCCGGGTCCCTGTGCAACCAGATCCCTAGATATTTTACCGGTTCCTGGGTCCAGGACAGAGGAAAGTCCAATCAAACTCGCAGGTGCCCGCCGTCAAGGGGAAGACCGTCGACTTGGCCCAGTTTATCCCTAAGCCAGAGAAGCCCTCAAACTTGACGTATTCTCGCAGCAATTCTGGGAGGTAGGTCGCGGGTTCATGGACATATAACAACATGTCATCCGCATAAAGCGAGAAAACCAGTGGCCGTTGTCGGAAGCGCAGCGCCGCCGAGGCATGCAGTTGACGCAGCTTGCAGGCCAGCGGCTCCAATGCCAATGCAAATAGCATTGGCGACAGGGGGCAGCCCTGCCTCTGCCTATGGGAAACACCGAGGACACCCAGCCATATACACGAACCCTGGCAGCAGGAGCAGTGTACAGGACCCTAATCCATTGCAAAAAGAACGGGGGGATACCCATCCTGGTGAGAACGGTAAACATATACTCCCAAGAAAGGGAGTCAAACGCTTTGGTAGCGTCAAGCAGCACCGCCACAACCTGGAAATCGGCATCAAAATAATGTAGAGTGGCGAAGAGAGTACGCAGGTTGAGCACAGTAGATCTCGCAGGCACAAATCCGGACTGATCTGGGAGCACCAGTAAGGGGATCAGCGGCTGAAGACTGAGAGCGATCATTTTGGCCAATATCTTAGTATCGATGTTAATCATTGAGAGTGGTCTGTAGGAGTCGCAGCGATTGGATGCCTTATCGGGTTTCAGAAGCATCACTAAGAGAGCCTCCCGCAGCGAAGGAGGAAGACGGCCAGTGTTGTACGCCTCCGCGTAGACTTCAAGGAGTCTGGGGGCCAGATCTTCTGTGAAGGCCTTATAAAACTCGCTCGGAAGGCCATCGAGGCCCGCCGCTTTACCAGTGGGGAGGGACATAATAGCGATCTTTACATCTTCCTCATCAAACGGTTGAGTGAGATATTCACGATGGCCAGGGGCCAACCAGCCTAGCGCAACATCATCCAAGTACGAATGGATAACATCTGTCTGCACCACATCTCTATTGCTATAGAGAGCCGTATAGTAGTCAAGTATGGTCTCGCTGATAGCCGCTGTACCATAGCGGGCCTCGCCTGTCTCATCAAGCATCTCCGTAATATACTGCTGGCTCCGCGGCGCAGCCAACTTCTGAGCGAGAGCGCGGCTAGGCCGACCTCCCTCACCATAGTATTGGGCCTTACTACGTCTAGATCTATGTACCGTCTCCTGGTCAGCGGTTTCGTTGTGCTCCGTGACCAATTCACGAATCTTGGACAAGGTTTCGGGCAGCGGGTCAGCCTCGTAGGCTCTTTCTAAAGCAGAGATATCTCCAGCCAGTTTGTGAATCCTGCGTCGCAAATCCTGCAGTACTCCAGCCTGTGCCCCCATGCAGACCCCTCTGATAGTAACCTTGAATGCCTCCCACATGGTACCTGCGCTATCAACTGAGCCAGCGTTGTCCCGAAAGAAATTGCGAATAGCCTCCCCCACCGTGGCCTTAAAGACCGAGTCCGTCAGGGAAGACGGCTGCAGTCGCCACTGGAACGGCGGCCTCTCGCATGCTGGGACCCGTAGATCCAGCAGCACCGGAGAGTGATCCGATAGTGTCCGAGCTAAATGACGCACACCTATCGCCCAGGAACACGCAGCTTCCGTGGCCAGCCAGAAGTCCAGGCGGGACTATGTCCCATGTACAGCCGACACAAACGTACTCTCCCGCAAACCTGGGTGCTGCAGACGCCAGACATCCTTCAGGCATCCTGCATCCATCAAGCCAAGTAATGTCTCCGCAGCTTGTTTTGGCCGTGCCCATTCACTGCCCTTCCGGTCAACATCCATATCCAAGCAAACATTAAAATCCCCCCATATGATCTCCGCGTCAGGGAACCCAAAGATGCGGCGCCAAACATCAGCGAAGAATGCCGGGTCGTCAACATTTGGTCCATACACATTCACAAACAGAACACTCGTCCCACCCAGCAGACCATGCACCAGCGCCACTCGTCCTAGGTCGTCTATCTCAGTGCGTGTGACCTGAAAAGGTATCCCTTTCTTAATCAAAATCAACACACCCCGTGCATAACTAGAGTAGGAGGAGGCCACGCGTAGCCCAACCCACCTGGCCCCCACATTCTTATCCGATGATTTCGTAAGATGTGTCTCCTGCAGAAAGGCAATGTGGATATTCATTCTGTCTAGGTAAGTGAACACTGCCCTGATCTTTTTAGGGGAGTTGAGGCCTCAGACATTCCAGGTTAAGAGGCGTAGGTTTCCACTCATCCGGTCAGTGATCGGCGAGGTGACAGAGCAATTAGATACATTAGAGCCATATGCGTGCTATTGCAGTGAAAGGAAAAGTGGAATGCAAGAAAATTCAAAACATACAGTGCCAGAGGGTATCCCCCTTTGCAACCCCCTCTCCCCTCCCACTTCAGCAACCCCAACTCGCCAAAGCCATCCCAACCTTCCCCCACCCCTCCCCTCCCCTCCCATCAAACAAAAGTGAAAATCTTAGTTGGGGTATACCCATGTAAGGGCGCTAGAGTGCAACTATCCTCCCATCTAGCAGGAGGTGGCTGAGCGGGAGCTGTAACTGTGCCTGCATACAACAATACCCTGGAGCCCACACACAGTATAACAGCATGTATAACACATTTGACCTCATCTGCGTCCACTTGGGTGTGGGAATAGAGCAAGGCATAGATAGATTAATAACTCGTCGTGAGCTGCAAGGAAATCATATACAACTGAGGGGCAAACCAAACAGCAGGATATTTCTGCAAGTACTCCCCATGGGCCTAATGTTCCTCTGTGTCTGACGGCGTACGGGATTCACGTCGCCTTCGCTTGAGACGTTTGGTATGCTCAAGGGCCGCCTTGGGGTTGTTAAAGATGTGAGAATCTCCGTCCGGGCCAATCTTCAGGCGTACGGGACTTCCTCAGACCTGAGACATTTTTTAACATCAGCAAACTCCCTTCTCGCCGCCTGAACAGCCACAGTAAAATCCGGAAAGAAGGAAAGTTTGTTGCCTTGGTGTTCAATGGTGCCTTTCTCTCGTGCCAGGCGTAATATTACATCACGGTCCCTGTAGTTCAATACTCTCGCAATAATGGGATGAGGGGGAGCCCCCGGAGCCGGACGAGTGGCCAGCGAGCGTGGCGCCCGCTCCACAATGAACATGGGAGACAGCTGCTCTGTACCAAAAAGATCTGTGATCAATTTTTCTATGAATGTCTCCATTCTACAAACGTTGGTGGACTCCGGCAGCCCTATGAGGCGGATATTGTTACGTCTGGAGCGTGACTCCAAATCCTCATTCTTAGCTTGGATGACGGACAGGACTTTTTCCATATTGAGAGCTTTCCCGGCGACATCACTCAGGCCGTCCACTGCTGCAGAGACCCGCTGCTCCACTTACCCCGTACGGGCGTTCTGTTTTTCCAGCTGTGATGACATGTGGTCCAGACGATGATTAACAGCCGTCATTGTACCCTCGATAAATTGGAGGCTACGCTGCATCGCCAGGAGCGTAGCTTCAAGGCTTGAGGGAACCCCTTCCGGCGCGTCCGCCTCTGAATCCGAGGCGGCCTTCTGCAGTGCCTCGGCGGATTTTCGTGCCTCAAACGTGAGGCGAGGCTGAGTTTTGTCCGTCTTGCCCATGTCGCACAAATATCAGGTAGGATTGTCCACAGGGAGTGACGTGGAGCCCGGCACTCACAACGTCCTCCGCAGGGGCCGAGCAAGGGTCCGTGGGTGCCCTCACCTCCGTCCAACCCCCCAGGCGGCTAACAGGCTGCGGCAGAGAGGCGGAGGCCCTCACCAATGACAATAGGTGGATGGATGAATGAAAAACACAGGAGAGGCCCCCGCGCAGCAGAAGTGCGATCGCAGGCCGGCCCCCAACTGAAGAGTGGTGGAGACCGCAATCCGAGTGAAGTGGGGGGGCGATGCAGACCCAAGCCGGAAAGGGGGGTGCCCCCCTACACGGCACAATCAGCAGAGGCGCCGCTACTCCTGCATCGCAACACGGGGCCCAGTCCAGCGTGTATCTCAGGCCACAGGGGAGGGCACCCCGCCCGTGCCCCGCAGCAGCGGCTCCAAGACCCGCCTCACCCAGGCAGGCCGCGCGGTGTCCAAGGCCCCGGTGCCAGTTATCCCTTTGCTAGGCAGTTGCACCGAAAGTATGGCATTTAGGCGTGGGCGAGCAGCGCAGATCAGAGCGCTCAGCAGTTGGTGCAGCAGCCGGGCCCCCAACCGGGCCCCACCACCTCAGCTATTAAGGCCGGTCAGTGCGCCGCAGCAAATCCAGCGCCAGGTATACGACGCGCTCTCGCTGAGGACATCTCTCCGTCTTGGGAGGGGGTCAGCCGGGAAGCAGGCAACTCCGGCCCCAGGAGCGGGCAGCTCAACGCGGCCTTCACAAGTCCCTCAGCAAAGTATCCACGAGTGCGCCAAGCAGTTCCTAGTTGTAGGCGGCACAGGATGGCGCACACACTCCCACGCTGGCAGCAGTGGCAGGGAGATCCTTGCAAGCCCCACTGATGAATGGGCCGGGGCCTAACACTCTATCCGCTCACAGCGCGCGGGGGACCGGCGCCGCATGTAGGCACGTCCAAGGCCACCCGCGCTCCCCAGCACCCTACAGCGGTTCGCAGGATGCAGCCCGCATCAGGCCCACACCCGCCTCCGCAACTGCAGACCTGTGCTAGGCTGCGCCGCACTCACCACCTCCGGTGCCGGGGACACAGGGGCCCGTCTCCGCCGCAGCCACCTGGAATCGCCACCTCCGCGCCTCCGCACACGGCCTCACGGGGCCTGCTGCAGCGCCGCCAGCAAGCACGGCAATCCCAGGGGTGAAACGCCGTCCTCCCCAGGCCGAGCGCTCGCGGAACCAATAGGGCACAATGATCCGGCGAAGGCGACGGACCTCAGAGACACCGGGCGCCGCCATCTTGTGATCTCTCGGCCGCAGGCCGCCACAGCAGAAACCACGCAGTTCCTCCAGTCTTGGGCAGCTCCGAGGGCACCAATTGAAGCGGGAACACTTCCCTCGTCAGATGCACCCCTCTATGCCACTGGATTGTAAGTTTTGCAGGCAGATATTAGTCGGATCGTGGCGCAGCCAGGCAGAGCCTCACTAGAGTGTGGCCATCTTACCGTGCGCCCTCTAGCGCCCTCTCTGCCAACTGTCTCTAAATGGAAACTTCACATTAAACGCATCATAACATTCTATTAATACTCGAATGTTCCATGCTCCCATCTCCCAGCCACAGGCTTATGACAACATCATAACACATCTTCCTCCCCTTAACACACAAAAAAAAAAAAAGATCATTTTAGTACAAGGAAATATAAGAATAAGTTAACCATAAATGAAATTGTTAAATATTAGAAAAGCAAAACACTGACATCCCGTCATATATCCTCCCTTACAAAAAGCATAATTATGACAGATAAAAACTTTAAACTTCCTTGGTTTAAATTCCTGCGCAAACGTATCTTACTAGTACACACATCACTTCCAGATTTACAATTCTTTCCTAAAGGCATCTCACTACTTGCCATTCCTGTTTTCTTGCTGCGATCAAGAGCAACACACGTAATATTCCACCAGCAGCCAATCAGACAATCTTAAAGAGTAACCAGGAATTTCACACACTTGAACATGTTCTGTAAATTTTGACAAGCTCTTTTTCACCTGGATCAGATTTTTAACTCGTACCCAATCACCAACTTTCACTCTTGGCAACTTTGTAATCACATGTAACCCTTATGCTCTTTTACAGACTTCATGCAAACTCTTTTCAGCTATCTTCCACAATTCCGATATATTACCCTCTCTCAAAAACTATTTAACCATTCAAAATGGGCATAAATCGGTGGATGACTTTCTACCTCTCATAAACTCAAATGGTGTTCTACCTGTGGTAACATGAGGTGTTGTGCAATATGACCAGACTAAATCTTCGATAGTACTATGCATATACAGGTTACTTCTAAATGCTGATTGAACACATTCAACCAAAGCTATTGCAATGTTTCCCTTTACCATTACTTTGTGGATGATACAAAGGAGTTCTAGTGTGTTTAATGCCAAATTTATTTAGAAATTCTTGCATTTCAGATAAAGTAAATTGAACATCATTATCAGTTAGAATTTCATCAGGAAAACCTTCATGCATAAACAATTTCTTAAAACAAGCAATCACATTTCTGGTATTTGGCAGCTCTACATGTTCAACCTCAACCCACCTAGGAAGATCATCAATTACCACAAGGAAATGTCTCATCTATGTGGCTAAGATATGGTAAGGACCTAAAAAATCAACTCAAATATTTTGCTCTTTCTGGACAAGGTATGACTAACTCTAGACTTTTTTCAGTGACAAGTTCTTTATCACTTCTATTACATCTAACACAACTTTTCACATAGCCGTCAATGTCAGTATCCATTCGTGGCCACCAAAAGTAATTTCCTATTTTTCTCTTAGCAATAGTTGATCCTAAATGTCCTGAATGAGCAATTTCAACGTTGTTTCGCCTAAAGACTCTGGAGGAATTAACTTTTCTCCACGCACCAATTTGTATAGCACCTTCCAAAACATTTCAAAACTAGGTGACAAATTTTTCTCCTTCAACCAACCAGATTTGACATACAACATAACGTCCCTCAAAACTCCATCCTTGTCAACTTAATTTTTCCATTCATCTTCACTATTGTATACACAAGAGTCTTCTACACCTGCTACAAAACCTTACTCAATTTCCATGCCCCAATTTTGTTAATCAGAATCCTCTATGGGCAAACCTAGATAGTCAGCTCTACCATTTTTCCTACTAGGAATATACTCCACAACAAAAGTAAACTCCAATAACTTACTGGATAGTCGAGGAATGTGTGCTGTAGATTTCTTGATCTTCCTTCCAGACAAGATGTCTACTAAAGGTTTATGATGTGTTGTCAAAATAAATGGTCTGCCCATAGGTAAGGCTTAAACTTCTTGACACTTTGCACACATGCTAGTAATCCTTTCTCTATTACAGAATATTTTCTTTCTACTTGACGTAAACTGCTAGAGGCAAATCCAAAACTACTTTCACTTTCCCCCTCAATTTGTGAAAATACTACATCAAGGCCATACTCATACGCATCAACAGTCACCACAGGTTGTTTACCCTCAACAAATAGTTGCAAAGCAGGAACCTGTACAATTTCTTGCTAGATGTTTCTGAGCATGTTCTCACATCCTTCCGTCCACTGAAATGAAGCACCCGTCCGTAACATAGCTCTAAAACGTGCATTTAAAAAACAACAACAAAAAAAGAATAGGTATACAATTCACATAATCCTAAGTAGGATAATCGTTGTTCTTTGTTTTTGCTCTTCATGAAACTAAGTTTAGGATGCAAACCTATTCCAGAAAGAATATGTCCGTGGTATTCAATTTCTTTTTCTTTTGTTTAAAGATACGTTTTTCTTTCCTGAGAGAAACACCTCTTTTCACTAATGTACTTAACAGTTCAAACAACACTTTATCATGTACTTCTTCGCTGTTAGTAAAAGTCAAAATGTCATCCTGAAAGACAACAACGTGGGAATTACCTTTAAAGATCTCCGTCATCGCCCTTTGAAAGGCGGATGCAGCTGAGGCTAGATCAAATGGTAGTCTACAAAACTAAAAAGCTCCACCAGGAGTAACAAAAGCGGTCATGTGGCTGTGTATATAGCTCTAATTGGTGATAGGCAGCTCTGAGATCTAACTTCGTTAACCAACTTGAACAACCTACTTTCATGATTAAGTCCTCAGTCCTATGTAGGGGAAAACTATTACCCAGATGGCTTTTTTAAATTTTATTCTGTTTATTAGTTTCACCAAAGTACAAAATATAGAAATTACAGCAA
Source organism: Calotriton arnoldi (assembly GCA_963921515.1). Taxonomy (NCBI): domain Eukaryota; kingdom Metazoa; phylum Chordata; class Amphibia; order Caudata; family Salamandridae; genus Calotriton; species Calotriton arnoldi. Next base: position 213,054 of record CAWUFW010016796.1, on the reverse strand, counting down.
GCATATACAGCATGGATTAAAAAAAAAGAACATACATATCCGAATATATCAACAGTGAATTGAGCACTTCTAAGTTGCTTAACATGAAAGAGAGAAAGGAATAACAACTTAAGGACAGGGGAGAGAAAAGAGAGGGGACTGAGGGAGAAAAAGAGAGGCAGCCACTCAGCAAGATTAAGGTACACTTTGCAACAGTTTAGGTGGCGGCTAAGAAAAGTTCAGATCAGGGGAAGGGCCACAAAAGGTTGCTTTAATTGGTCGGGTCGGGGCCAGGTGAGCACGGCATACTACCACAAAGGGCAGATAGTCCAGCCTCTGCATCATCTCTCTCACAGTCCATAACAGCAGCACTTGCAAGGAGGTACCTCTCAAGAGGGTTCTGGATATCCGGAGGTTGGGAGCTCATAGGCATAAGTTCCCAGTAGGCAGTAAGTTGTTCATGTCAATATGCTGCATCCTTAACCCCTTCGCTGCTAGGCCTTTTCCCCCCCTGTGCTAAGGCTTTTTTGGGCTATTTGGGGTAGTTCGCGATTAGGCCCCTGTAACTTTTTGACCACATAAGGTATCCACGCCAAATTTGCGTCCTTTTCTTTCAACATCATGGGGATTGTAAAGGTACCCAGGGTTTGTGGATTCCCCTGGAGGAAATCCAGAAATTAGCCAAAATACAGCTAAATCTTTTTTTTTTGTTGAAAAATGGGAAAAAGGGCTACAGATGAAAGCGTCTGGTTTTTTCCTGCAAATGGTATCAAAAAGGGGTTGTGGTGCTGAAATAACCATCTTCCCAACTTTCAGGGACAAGCAGACTTTTGTCAGAAAACCAAAAACTTTTACACAGTTTTGGCATTTTTCTGGGACATAGCCTATTTTTGCTATTTTTTGTGCTTTCATCCTCATTCCAGCTAATTGTAGAAATGGGTATGAAAGCTATAATGGATCCTGGAAAGCTATACATTTTAGAAAAGTAGACAAAATTCTGAATTCGGCAAGGGGTCATTTGTGTAGATCCTTCAAGGTTTCTTCATAGAAACTAACCGTTGAATAAAGGAAAAATTGAAAATTAGTTGAAAAAAAACAGCCATTTGTGTCAACGGCTCAAAACGCAACGTGGACACACTTTATTTTTACAGTGAAAACTGACCCTTTTTTTGCACAGTGCCTAGCTGTAGATTTTGAACCCTACCTCTGCCGGCACCTAGGGAAACCTAGCTACACTATACATTTTTGAAAACTAGATACCGAGGGGAATCCTGGATGGGGTGACTTGACTGGCTCTCTCCAGGTTCTGTTACACAGAATCCCTAGCAACCCTCAAAATGTGTCCAAAAAAAACACATTTTCCTCACATTTCTGTGGTGGAAAGTTATGAATCTGCGTGGATCCACAAAATTCCACCCACCCCGCGTTCCCCAAAATCTTCTGAGAAAAATGGTACCTCACTTGTGGGGGTAGGTCTAGTGCCCGCGACAGAAAACGTCCCAAAACGCAACGTGGACACACCACATTTTCACAGCGAAAACGGACCCTTTTTTTTGAAAAGTGCCTAGCTGTAGATTTTGAACCCTAACTCTGCCAGCACCTAGGGAAACCTATACATTTTTTAAGACTAGACAACCAAGGTAATCCAGGATGGGGTGAATTGTCTGGCTCTCACCAGGTTCTGTTACCCAGAATCCCTTGCAACCCTCAAAATGTGTCCAAAAAAACACATTTTCCTCACATTTCTGTGGTGGAAAGTTATGAATCTGTGTGGATCCACAAAATTCCACCCACCCCGCGTTCCCCAAAATCTTCAGAGAAAAATGGTACCTCACTTGTATGGGTAGGTCTAGTGCCCGCGACAGAAAACGTCCCAAAAATCAACGTGGACACACCACATTTTCACAGCGAAAACTGACCCTTTTTTTGCAAAGTGCCTAGCTGTAGATTTTGAACCCTAGCTCTGCCGGCACCTAGGGAAACCTAGCAAACCTATACATTTTTTAAAACTAGACACCCAGGGTAATCCAGGATGGGGTGAATTGTCTGGCTCTCACCAGGTTCTGTTACCCAGAATCCCTTGCAAACCTCAAATATTGTCCAAAAAAACACATTTTCCTCACATTTCTGTGGTGGAAAGTTCTGGAATCTGCGTAGATCCACAAAATTCCACCAACCCCGTGTTCCCCAAAGTCTTCCGAGAAAAATGGTACCTCACTTGTGTGGGTAGGCCTAGTGCCTGCGACAGGAAACGGCAAAAAACGCAACGTGGACACACCACATTTTCACAGTGAGAACTGACCCTTTTTTGCAAAGTGCCTAGCTGTAGATTTCGAACCCTAGCTCTGCCGGTACCTAGGGAAACCTAGCAAACCTATACATTTTTGAAAACTAGACACCCAGGGGAATCCAGGATGGGGTGACTTGTCTGGCTCTCACCAGGTTCTGTTACCCAGAATCCCTTGCAAACCTCAAATATTGTCCAAAAAAACACATTTTCCTCACATTTCTGTGGTGGAAAGTTCTGGAATCTGGGTAGATCCACAAAATTCCACCCACCCCGTGTTCCCCAAAGTCTTCCGAGAAAAATTGTACCTCACTTGTGTGGGTAGGCCTAGTGCCCGCGACAGGAAACGGCCCAAAACGCAACGTGGACACACCACATTTTCACAGTGAAAACTGACCCTTTTTTGCTAAGTGCCTAGCTGTAGATTTCGAACCCTAGCTCTGCCGGCACCTAGGGAAATCTAGCAAACCTATACATTTTTTAAAACTAGACACCCAGGGGAATCCAGGATGGGGAGACTTGTCTGGCTTTCACCAGGCTCTGTTACTCAGAATCCCTTGCAAACCTCAAATATTGTCCGAAAAAACACATTTTCCTCATATTTCTGTTGTGGAAAGTTCTGGAATCTGTGTGGATCCACAAAATTTCACCCACCCCGCATTCCCCAAAGCCTTCAGAGAAAAATGGTACCTCACTTGTGTGGGTGGGTCAAGAACCCGCGACAGGCAAGGGCCCAAAACCAATTGAGGCGACATCAAAATTACCTATCACAAAACAACCTGGTTTTGCAAGGGGGGTCCCATGAGTTTTTGGCCCCAGGGTCAGCGGCCATCTAGGGAAACCTACCAAACCCACACATTTCTGAAAACTAGACACGTGGGGGAGTCCAGCAAGGTATGGCTTGCGTGGGTCCCCCAACATTGCCCTACCCAGAATCCCCTGCAAACCTCAAATTTAGCTGAAAAAAATCACTTTTTTCTCACATTTCTGTGTGGGAAAGTTCTGGAATCTGCGTGGATCCACAAATTTCCTACCACCCAGCGTTCCCCCAAGTCTTCCAATACAAATGGTACCTCACTCGCGTGGGTGGGTCAAGTACCCATGACAGGCAAGGGCCCAAAACCTATTGAGGCGACATCAAAATTACCTATCACAAAACAACCTGGTTTTGCAAGGGGGGTCCCATAAGTTTTTGGCCCCGGGCTCGGTGGCCATCTAGGGAAACCTACCAAACCCACACATTTCTGAAAACTAGACACCCGGGGGAGTCCAGCAAGGTGTGGCTTGCGTGGGTCCCCCAACATTTCCCTACCCAGAATCCCCTGCAAACCTCAAATTTTGTTTAAAAAATCAATTTTTTCTCACATTTCTGTGTGAGAAAGTTGTAGGATCACCGGGCTGACACAAATTCCCTACTACCCAGCGTTCCTCCAGGTCTCCCAATAAAAATTGTACCTCACATGTGTGGGTAGGCATAGTGGCTGCAACAGGAAATGGCCCAAATCGTACTGTGGAGACTTCAAAATTACCTATAACAAAACTACCTGGTTTTGGGGGGGGGGGGGAGGGGGGGAGGACCTGGTTTTTTGGCCCCGGGCTCGCCGCCATCTAGGGAAACTTACCAAACCCACACATTTCTGAAAACTAAGCACCCGGGGGAGTCCAACGAGGTATGGCTTGTGTGGATCCCCCAACATTTCCCTACCCAGAATCCCCTGCAAACCTCAAATCTAGCAGAAAAAAACACATTTTCCACATATTTTTGTGTGGAATCACCGTGCCGGCACAAATGTCCTACCCCACAGCGATCTCCTTAGTGTCCCGAGTAAAATGATACCTCACTTGTGTGGGTGTCCAATGCAGAATTGGCTAAAAACGCATTTATAAAAAAATGTAGCGCTTGGAATTGTCGGTGCTATACCCTAAATCCCTTGTTTTGGGCTCTTCCCAGTCACAGGCCCTTGCCCTACCCACACAAGTGAGGTATCATTTAACTCGAGAGACTAGAGGAAAGCTGTGGGGTAGGATATTTGTGCTGGCACAGTGATTCCACCCAAAAAATGTGGAAAATGTGTTTTTTCCAGCTAAATTTGAGGTTTGCAGGGCATTCTGGGTAGGGAAACATTGGGGGATCCACGCAAGCCATACCTCGCTGGACTCCCCCGGGTGTCTAGTTTTCAGAAATGTGTGGGTTTGGTAGTTTCCCAAGATGGCCGCCGAGCCCGGGGCCAAAAACCCTGGTGACCCCCCCTTGCAAAACCAGGTTGTTTTGTGATAGGTAATTTTGATGTCGCCTCAATAGGTTTTGGGCCCTTGCCTGTCGCGGGTACTTGACCCACCCACACGAGTGAGGTATCATTTTTATCGGGAGACCTGGGGGAACGCTCGGTGGTAGGAAATTTGTGGATCCACGTAGATTCCAGAACTTTTCCAGACAGAAATTTGAGAAAAAAGTGATTTTTTCAGCTAAATTTGAGGTTTGCAGGGGATTTTGGGTTGGGAAATGTTGGGGGACCCACGCAAGCCATACCTTGCTGGACTCCCCCGGGTGTCTAGTTTTCAGAAATGTGTGGGTTTGGTAGGTTTCTCTAGATGGCCGCTGACCCCGGGGCCAAAAACTCATGGGACCCCCCTTGCAAAACCAGGTTGTTTTGTGATAGGTAATTTTGATGTCGCCTCAATAGGTTTTGGGCCCTTGCCTGTCGCGGGTACTTGACCCACCCACACAAGTGAGGTACCATTTTTCTCGGAAGACTTTGGGGAATGCGGTGTGGGTAGAATTCTGTGGATCCACACAGATTCCAGAACTTTCCACCACAGAAATGCGAGGAAAATGTGTTTTTTTGTTTTTACAAATTTTGAGGTTTTCAAGGGATTCTGGGTAACAGAACCTTGTGAGAGCCAGACAAGCCACTCCATCCTGGATTACCCTGGGTGTCTGGTTTTCAAAAATGTATAGGTTTGCTAGGTTTCCCTATGTGCCGGCAGAGCTAGAGTTCAAAATCTACAGCTAGGCACTTTGCAAAAAAAGGGTCAGTTTTCACTGTGAAAATGTGGTGTGTCCATGTTGCGTTTTGGGCCGTTTCCTGTCGCGGGCACTAGGCCTACCCACACAAGTGAGGTACCATTTTTCTCGGAAGACTTTGGAGACTGCGGGGTGGGTGGAATCTTGTGGTTCCACACAGATTTCATAACTTTCCACCACAGAAATGTGAGGAAAATGTGTTTTTCTTTTACAAATTTTGAGGTTTGCAAGGTATTCTGGGTAACAGAACCTAGTGAGAGCCAGCCAAGTCACCACATCCTGGATTCCCCTGGGTGTCTATTTTTTAAAAATGTATAGGTTTGCTAGGTTTTCCTAGATGCCGGCAGAGCTAGGGTTCAAAATCTACAGCTAGGCACTTTGCAAAAAAGGGTCAGTTTTCACTGTGAAAATGTGGTGTGTCCACGTTGCGTTTTGGGCCGTTTCCTGCCGCGGGCACTAGGCCTACTCACACAAGGGAGGTACCATTTTTCTCAAAAGACTTTGGGGAACACGGGGTGGGTGGAATTTTGTGGATCCACGCAGATTCCAGAACTTTCCACCACAGAAATGTGAGGAAAATGTGTTTTTTTGGACACATTGAGGTTTGCAAGGGATTCTGGGTAACAGAAGCTGGTGAGAGCCAGACAAGTCACCCCATCCTGGATTCCCCTGGGTGTCTAGTTTTCAAAAATGTATAGGTTTGCTAGGTTTCCCTAGGTGCCGGCAGAGCTAGGGTTCAAAATCTACAACTAGGCACTTTGCAAAAAAGGGTCCGTTTTCACTGTGAAAATGTGGTGTGTCCACGTTGCGTTTTGGCCCGTTTCCTGTCGCGGGCACTAGGCCTACCCACACAAGTGAGGTACCATTTTTCTCGGAAGACTTTGGGGAATGCGTGGTGGGTGGAATTTTGTGGATCCATGCAGATTCCAGCACTTTCCACCACATCAATGTGCGGAAAATGTTTTTTTTGACAAAGTTTGAGGTTTGCAAGGGATTCTGGCTAACAGAACCTGGTGAGAGCCAGACAAGTCACCCCATCCTGGATTCCCCTTGGTGTCTAGTTTTCAAAATTGTACAGGTTTGCTAGGTTTCCCTATGTGCCAGCTGCGCTAGGGCCCAAAATCGACAGGTAGGCACATTGCTAAAAAAAAGTTGGTGCCTAGTGGGCTTTCTGCCGTCCTAGGGGGTTGGGGGGGGGGGTTTGCCCCGATATGCCCCCAAGGGGGGTAGAAAGACTGTGGCTATTTTTTGTGGGGGTGGGGGCATTGGTATGCCCTTTCTGGGCAGCCCCCACGCATAAAAAAAGCCAGGGTAATTGCTGGCGCCTTGTGGGCTTCTGCTCCCCCTGGGGGGCAGAAAGACTGGAATTTCTCTGGGGGGGTATTGTCATGCCCATTTTGGGCAGCCCCCACCCCTACACGAATAAAAAAAAAATCCCTGGTTTCTAGTGGGCTACTGCCCCCATATGCCCCCCAGGGGTGCAGAAAGACTGGAATTTTTGCGGGCAGGGTGTGGGGGCATTGGCATGCCCATTTTGGGCAGCCCTCACCCCTGATTCAAATTGGCAAAAAAAATCCCTGGCATCTAGTGGGCTTTTTGCCCCCCCGGGGGGCAGAAAGGCTGTAATTTTGGCGGGGGTGGGGGCATTGGCATGCCCGTTTTGGGCAGCCCTCACCCCTGATTCAAATTGGCAAAAAAAATCCCTGGCATCTAGTGGGCTTTTTGCCCCCCCGGGGGGCAGAAAGGCTGTAATTTTGGCAGGGGTGGTGGCATTGGCATGCCCGTTTTGGGCAGCCCCCACCCTAATTAAAATTGCCCCAAAAAAATCCCTTTTTTCTAGTGGGCTTTCTGCCCCCCCGGGGGGCAGATTGGGGGCTACTGCCCCCGTCTGCTCTCCAGGGGGCCAGAAAGACTGTAATTGTTGCGGGGGTGGGGGCATTGGCATGCCCGTTTTGGGCAGCCCCCACCCTAATTAAAATTTCCCATAAAAAATCCCTGGCGTCTAGTGGGCTATCTGCCCCCCAGAAGGGGCAGAAAGGCTGTCATTGTGGCGGGGGTGGGGGCATTGGAATGCCAGTTTTAGGCAGCCCCCACCCTAAAAACAAGTGCCTAAAAAAAATCCCTGGCGTTTAGTGGGCTTTCTGCCTCCCCGGGGGGGGGGCAGAAAGACTGAATTTGGCCAAATAGTTTTGGGGGGAGCACAGGCCCTTGCCCAAGGGGCCGCTCCCCCCTCCCTGGTGTCTAGTTAGTGGATCCCTGCTTGGGGATCGCCCTCCTGGGGCGACCCTCAAGCAGGGATCCACTGGGGAGGGGTACCATTGGAAAGGAGAGATTCTCCCCTTTCCAATGACACCTCTCCCGTCTTTCTACGTGCTCAGGGGGCTGAGAAAGCCCCCTGAGCACGTAGAAAGTGAAACTGAAATGAGCCTTTAGGCTCATTTCAGTTTCGGTTTCTGTGAAATGACGTCAGCGCGACGTGCGCGCTGATCGTCATTTCACAGAAACGGGGAGGGGGGGGCCTTGGGAGCTGGGGAAGCTTTTCCCCATCTCCCGAGGCTTTGGGGGAGTAAAAGAAATCCCTCTGGTGCCTTCACCAGAGGGATTTCTTCTGCAATGGCGTCGGACGCGCGGGAGCCGTCCAACGCACATTAGAACTTATGCGTCGGACGGCTCACGCTCGTCCGACGCATGCAAGGGGTTAAGCCAATCAGCTACAAGCGGCAGCGTGCGTCTGCCCCATCTCATCACAACCCTAAGCTTGGCGAGCAGGAGGAGGATTGCTGGCAGTTTGCGCACTGCTGAAGGCACATCACTAAAAAAGCCCAGCAGCGCTACTCTGAGAGCGCGCTCAGGGAGGTGTCCTATTATATCTGTAATCATGTCAAATATTTCAGCCTAATAATCTGAGATTTCCAGACAGTCTCAAGCAAGATGAAGGAACCCGGTGGTGGGAAAAGAGCATCGTACGCAACAAGCATCTTTGCTCAGGCCCATCTTGAACAGTCTCTCCGGGGTGTGATAAAGACGATGTATATAATTGAAATGAATGAGACAGAGTCTATAGTTATTGGAGAGTGCATGTGACTAGGCACAGCAATAGCGCCACTGTTCATCCGTGAGGCAAGGGGATATATCCGTGTCCCACATGCTCCGGCTCTTCGGGGAACATTATGGTGAAGTATTCTGCATTCCAGGGTATAACCGCATTATGAGCTAGCGGGGGAGGGAGTAGTCAGGGCCCACTTAAGCACTTGAAAGGAGGGCGGGGCATCGGGAAATGAGGCGTGCGTCATCCGGGTTGCAGCGCAAAGTTGATGATAAGTGAAGGTGCACAACAGATTGATATCTTCACCTTGTAAAGCCTGCTGAGGAGAGATAAAGGTGCCATCTGTGTACAATGCATCCATTGACGTTAAATCGCAATTTACGTAGTCTAGAGCGAGTGCCGGGATCCTAATAATGGGGAAGGAGGAATGACCACCGAGCGGCACAGAAGGAGCAAAGAAGTGCTCGATGCGGGCCCAGCGCCTGAGCTCGCTCCATGCCCAGACAGTGCACGCTACAGTGTCAGTTTGCGCCTCCAGGTGCTTCTGGGCCATGAACAGAGCCATCGGGAGTGGACAGGGAGCTGCGTGATTGGCTTCAGGGTCAGTATCGGCAAGGAACTGAGTAGGGAAGAAGCAGTGATGGGCGAACAGAGCCTGAGCGCACAAATAATACAGGTCCATGTCAGGGGCTCCCAATCCACCCTGCTCAAAGGGGCGTGTCATTACCTCCCAGGAGATACTCGGCTGTTTACGTGTCCACGCCAAGGAAACAAGCGGGTCCTAAGCTGATGACCGAAATGTAGTGATAGGGGAAGCAGTAAATTGAAGAGGTAGAGAAATTGTGGGAGTATAATCATTTTCGCAATGGCCAAGTGGCCAGTCAGGGACACAGGGAGTCGCCTCCAGTACTCTACTCTAACATCAAGCCATGTAGGCAAACTGCCATAATTGAGCTTCCATAGATCGTCGATGTCTCTACAGAGCCAGACATCGAGATACTTGATAGGGCCATCAGCCCAGGCGAGAGGGGATTCCGGGGTGAACGGTGACGTCACATCTGTAAATGAGAAAATAAGTGATTTCGTCCAGTTGATCTCAGTGCCTGACACCCCCCCGAATCTGGTGAATTCCCTAATGAGAGGGTTTTAGTGACATTGTCTGAATATAGCAACACAAGGATTCTACGAGGGGTAAACGCAAGGCCGCGATGGGCGTGATGTTGGCAGAGCCGGGCAATCAGTGGCTCAATCACTACAGCGAAGAGTGTAGGCAACAAACGGCATCCCTGTTGGGTGCCCCTCGTCACCACAAACGGGGCCAAGATTCTGCCGTTTATGTACAGCTAGGCCACCGGCTGCGAATTGAGCAGGCCAATAAGTTTAATAAAGGTGTGTCAGTGGGGTGAAGAGAAATTTGTGGCGTCCAGGAATACCGCTGCCGCGTGCAAAGCCAGATCAAGGGTGTGGAGAAGGGCAAAAAAAGTGTGCATATTTAAGGATGTGGATCTGCCAGGCACAAAGCCTGCCTGATCAGGTCTCACCGTGATTGGTAAGAGTGGAAGGAGGCGTGAAGCGATGCGTTTGGCAATATTTTATTATCCGTGTTAATCATGGATAATGGGCAATAAACATTGCAATGCTGAGGGTTCTTGCCAAGTTTAGGGATTGTGACAATAAGTGCTTTACGTGGGGAGGGAGGTAATGACCCAGAAGAGAGTGATTCTTGGTACATTGCAAGAGGGTGTGGGGCTAATAAGGGGGCATACTCCTTAAGGAACGTTGCGTGAGGCCATCAAGGCCAGTTGACCTATCCGCAGGCATTGCACTGATAACTCTGACGATTTCCTCAACCATGAAAGGTTCGCTTGCGCCCTCGAATGCATGCCAATGTATTGTGACTTACAACTTTACCACATGCTACGTTACTACTGTCTTATAATTTATGGTATCATGAGCAATGTTAATAAAAAGACTTAAAAAAAAAAAAAAACATGAAAGGTTCATCCAAGTATCACCTACGGCTATCTTCCAGCCATAGTAGCTGGATCGAGTCCAGGTAAGTATTAAGGTCTTGGGGAACGGAGCCCTATCAGGTTTGAGAAAGAGAAAAAAAGGTTAATCATGTCCGTTTTTACGGCCTCTGTGCCAGCGTGTATTTGAGAGTGATCGTCATGTATCTCAGTGATATATTCACTGGCCCATGGCCTGTGGAGTAGTAAGGCAAGAGCCCTTCCCAGTCTGTCGCCCTCCCTGAAACATCTGACTTGCGACTCCTTCCCTAAGTAGTGAGTCTCCCACTGTTTACCCTCCTCATATTCTGATAGCTTGCCTCGAATGGAGGCCAGTGTGGAAGCCGCGTGGTCAGCGAAGAACCGAAGCTCAAGCTCCCTAATCTCTTTCTCAAGGCATGCCAGGTCATTATGCAGTGCGTGTTTACAACGCCGGCCTGTTTAGCAATGCATGCCCCTCAGATGACAACCATAAAGGCCTCCCACAGTGAGAAACGTGAGATCTCAGCGTTGTCATTATGTTCAAATTAGTCCACTACTGCTGTCCTGATATCTTCCCAAAACACCCGATCATGCAGGGCTCCAGCAGGGAATCACCACGAAAATGCATGAGAAGGACACGTCCCACGACGACAGCCAATAATCTATGAGTGACCAAGAGGCACAGGCCGTGATATAAGTGGCGTCCTTGGCCCTCGCATGACGAAGTCGCCAAAGGTCAGTCAGATCGAAATCGTCCATAATCAATTGCAGATGAGCAACAGCGCTGGGATGGGGCGACTACAGTAGCTAGATCTATCCAGCTCAGGGTTAAGTACTACTTTGAAATTGCCTCCCCATAAGGTCACTCGGAGACCAAGAGACTAAGCGAGTCGCCATACTACAGTAAAGAACTGGGGATCATCTATGTTAGGGCCGTAAACGGAAAGGAGTTTGACAGGAAGATCATGCAGGATGCCGGCGAGAAGGACAAATCTGCCCGGTGTGTCACATAGAACCCTGCATGTTCCGCATGGTAACCCCTTCCTGATGAGTATCGCAACTCCGCAGTCATATATGGATTAATATGCGATATGCTTTTCCCCAACCCGGGGGCATGGCTTAGCAAGATGGCAGAGTAGACGTGCTGCCCGGAGCTTCCGCTAACTTTGTTTACCCGGAAACATCCTGGGGCCGTAAAATACACTAGAAATCATACCAAGACGAAGGGAGTGCCTCACCTCCCCTGGTGGTGTCTAAAATCGCAGCGCGACACTGCAAACTCGGAGAATCGGGAGACGGCGGGCAGGCTCTGACGGCCATCTTGCATCCGCGAAGGAAAGCCTGCGAGGAGACACAGAGGAAGCGTGACCCAGAGAGCGGCTGCAGTGGTGAGCGGAGGAAGACGCAAGGAACGCAGGATTGCTGGCTAACTGTGGTGAGGTAACTATCTCGGCCCTCGCGGAGCTGTCGGCCGAGGAATGGAGGCCTGGTGCTGGTGACGCAGAGGGAAGGAGCCTAAGAACTTGCGGTGCAGCCATGACGAACACGGTCACCCCGCGCTGGAGGGCCCGCACAGCAGGAAATCAAGATACAGGTCTGTCGCGTCGTCATGCCTGTCCTGGTCTCGCCCCAAGGTCAGGCATGATGGGAGATGGAAGAGGAGGAGCGGAGGAAGAGGAAGGCAGTCGGAGATATAGCGAGGTGAAATAAAGACGTGTCCCTCAGCCCATGTGTCTCTGTGTCGTCTGTGGGCCAGGGAATACGAAACTGGCGACGAGGGTGGGATGCCCCCCCCCCTCGCGATTCCTACACCGGCTGAAGAGCGCTGCAGCGAGCGAGCGGAGCGCCGAAACGGACGACGGCACATCAAAAAAACAAAAGGAAGGCGCAAGCCAAGCAACACGCACCTGCGGCCGCCGCCCTAACCAAGGACCGGAATTAAGGCATGACCAGGACCCCAGGCAGAGGCTACAAGCAAACAGGGGTAATCCTGGTGTATTGCCCTGAGTGGAGAAAAGCATGCCTGTGTGAGTCCCCGGCAGCGGCCATCTTGAAGTCAGGCAGGCTGCATCAACCAAGCTTAGCCCTACACAGCGGCCATCTTAGAATCAGGCAACACTTCAAAAGAGTCCTGAAGCCTGCAAAGTGACGCTGAGGGCTCGCAGACAGCCTGCAAAGGGACGCTGAGTGCCTGCAGACGCCTCGAAGGACCTCTGACGCCCGCAAAGTGACGCTGAGTCCCTGCAGACGCCCCTGAAGCCTACCAGGATCACGCAGCAACATGTCGGACCCTGATTCAACGCAGAAAGCTATGCCTGGGCCAGCACACAATAACCCACCGCCTGGACTGATACCCATGGGAGTATCGTACCTGCGCCCCCCTGAACCACTACCACTGACGTCTGGCAACAGCATGGGCCCTGCGTGGAAGTGTTGGCGTGAGGATTTTGAGGACTTTATGAAAGGGTCGCAAGTCCGTGATCCTGGTCAACAACTCATAGCCCTGCGCAACCTCGTAGGTAAAGATGTTGGACAGATCATCAAGGACCTACCACCGACCAACACCGCGTCATACGAGACTGTGAGAGACGCGCTGAACCGGAAGTTCCTCCCCAAACGGAATCTAGACTACGAACGCTATACCTTCAACCTCGCCTCTCAGGAGAGGGATGAACCCATGGGTGAGTTCATCTCCCGTCTCAAGTGCCTAGCACGCCATTGTGAGTTCGACAATTTTAACACGGAAGATGCGCTGCGTCTACGCATCATTGACGGATGCCAATCGGAATCACTACGCCGTCGACTCCTGAAGAAACACTACACACTAGATGAGATAGAAGAGCTAACCCGCATCAACGATCAAGCTGAGGAGCACGCAAAGAAAATGGAGGCCAGCAAAACTGACAAAAAGGAACAAGCTCTCAGGGTACAATCCCACGCGGAACCAAGACGACGCTCGGACCGACACACCTCAGGAAGAGGTTCAAGACCACCTCGCGTGAAGTCACCCCGCCGAGGGACCCAGAACAGCCACTCCCGCAGAGAACCTCCGCAATGTTACAGGTGTGGCCAAGATTACCGTCATACGGGTCAGTGCCCCGCCATAGGGCAACAATGTCACCGATGTGGGAAAGACAACCACTTTGAGGCAGCATGTCAAGCCCGCCGCACGGAACCAAGATGGACCAAACAGAACACCGGATCCCGCCACCATGCACGAGCTGTACAAGGGCGGAGAGACCACTCGACGAGCTCATCCAGGTCAAGCACCCAATCTCACAGCTCATACAGATCCCGGCGCTCAACATCAAGAGAGTCGTCCTCCTCACTCCCATATCACAAGACAGTGATGAATACGTCTGCATGGTGGCAGACCCAGACAGACTGAAGAAGTACCCGCGACTCCATATTCAAATGGGAAGCCACCCCGCCAAGTTTGTGCTAGATACAGGCGCGTCGCTAAACTACATCTGCGCCTCTGAATACCAAAGCATGAACCCAAAGCCGAAATTGGAGCCAGCGGCAGTGCGAGTCTACACGTGGATGTCCCGGAAGCCACTGCCATGCCTAGGACAATTTGGCACCACACTGACATACAAGAACCGAACAATTCAAGCGCACATTCATGTGATTGAAGGCCCAGAAACAGCAGACTGCCTTCTCAGCCTACCAACGGCGGAACGACTGAAGCTAGTCGAGATCCTGTACAAAGTAGATGACTCGCCCGACATAGTTCACAAATTCCCAAAACTATTCAACGGCCTAGGGAAACTCGCCCACTTCAAAGTCAAGCTGCACATCAATGAGCAAGTGACGCCGGTAGCTCAACATCACCGGAAAGTGCCTTTCCATTTACAACAAGCAGTTGATGATGAGCTACAAGACCTACTAAAAGCAGACATCATTGAACGATCGACCGGACCCACCCCGTGGGTGTCGCCGGTAGTGGTTGTACCTAAGCGGGGCCAGGACAACAAGGTTCGTCTGTGCATTGACATGCGCGCCCCGAACACGGCCATCGAACGGGAGCGACACCCAGGCCCTCACATCAGTGATATGATCACACGCCTGAACGGAGCGACAGTTTTTTCAAAACTAGACCTCAACAAGGGATACCAACAACTGGAGCTACACGAACGCTCACGCTACATCACGACATTTACCACGCACCAAGGACTTTTCCGGTACAAACGCCTCAATTTCGGGATTTCGTCCGCTGCCGAGATTTTCCAAGAAGCTGTCAGACGAGTAATCCAAGACATTCCAAACGCCTTTAGTTACAGTGACGACATCTTGGTCTTCGGAGAGACTCAAAAAGAGCACGACAAAGCACTAGACCGTGTTTGTCATGCCCTACTCACTGCCAACCTCACCCTAAATCAGGACAAATGCGAATTTCATAAATCGACCCTCAAATTCTATGGGCACAAATTTTCAAAGGAGGGCATGAGACCGGACCCTGACAAGGTAGCTGCACTTTCGGATACTCCACAGCCACAAGACGTCAGTGACGTTCGCTCATTCCTGGGGATGGCCAGCTACTGCGCCCGATACATCCAGGATTACGCCACCATCAGCTACCCCCTTCGAGACCTCACCCGCCAGGGGCACAGCTTCCAGTGGTCAGCTGCGTGCGAGCACGCGTTCAACACAATCAAGGCAGCGGTGAGCTCAGCCATCCATCTCGCCTACTTCAACCCCAAACGAAAGACTGAAATCACAGTAGACGCTAGCCCCGTGGGGCTAGGCGCAATCCTGGCACAATACAATAATGATACAGACCAATGCCACATCTTTGCGTACGCTAGCCGCAGCCTCACCGACACTGAAAAAGCCTACTCCCAGCTGGAGAAAGAAAGCCTGGCAGTCGTGTGGGCGTGTGAACACTTTCATCTTTTCGTGTATGGCAAACACTTCACAATTATCACCAACCACCATGCGCTCACCACCATCTTCGGGAACCCCAGGGCGAAGATGCCTCCGCGGATCGAACGGTGGGGCATCCGGTTGCAAGATTATACATACACCATTCTTCACAAACCGGGGAAGGCGGAGAACCCGGCAGACTACATCTCTCGTCACCCCCAGGCGCTGACGAGGGCGCGCCACTCTGTGGCTGAAGAGTACCTCCACTTCGTCATTGACCGCGCCTGCCCACCAGCTGTCCCGATCGAGGCCATCATCGAAGCATCGACAAATGATGCCACAATCCAAAATGTCATACATCGTGTCCGTACCGACTCATGGCGACATCTAGACGACCCTACGACGGGTAATACCATCAACAGGCAAGAACTTGCGGCGTTCAAGCACGTCAAAGACGAACTCTCCATCAGTGACAGTGGTTTACTACTAAGAGGTCAGAGGATCGTCATCCCTCACCAACTACGACAGGGAACCATAAATCTGGCACACGAAGGACACCGAGGAATAGTAGCCACGAAGAAAGCGCTACGAGAGCGTGTCTGGTTTCCCTCTCTCGACCAGATGGTAGAGTCCACACTCCGAGACTGCCCACACTGTCAACTAGTAGGGTGAGAAGAGCCACAGGCCCCTCTGCAGATGTCAGACCTCCCAGACGGCGTCTGGCAACATGTAGCAGTCGATTTCTTCGGACCGCTGAAATCGGGAAAGTACATTATTGTCATCATGGATGAATACTCCAGTTTCCCCATTGCTCATCAGATCTCTTCTACAAAAGCAACCACTGTCATAACCGTAATTGATGAAGCATTCGCCGCGTGGGGCATCCCCACCGTGGTGAAAACCGACAACGGGCCACCGTTCAATGGACAAGAATTTGCGGAGTTCGCGAGTCATCTCAACTTCAAACATCGGAAAATTACCCCCTTGTGGCCCCAAGCAAATGGGATGGCGGAGCGATTCATGGCCACCGTTAAAAAGACGATACAACAAGCTGAACTAACCCACCGTGACATTCAGCCAGCACTAAACGAAGTACTACGTGCCTACAGGACCACCCCGCACAGCACCACTAACCAGTGTCCGGCCACTCTGATGCTTGGGCGAACTCCTCGCACCCGGATACCAACCACAGACGCTGTAATGCAGTCCAGAACCACCATCACAGACCACGAGACCTTAGTCAACCTGGATCAGACTAGGAAGGCAAGAATGAAAGAATATGCCGATCACCGCAGACACACCAGAACATCTGACATTCAAGAAGGAGATTGGGTGTTAGTGAGACAAGAAAGGAGATCCAAAGCAGATAGTCGCTACCACAATCACCCACTACAAGTAACCAGAAGGAAAGGGACTATGATCACGGCCGAGTTCAGAAACAAGAGAACGACTAGAAATGTATCGCATTTCAAGAAATGTAACCCATCAGCATACAACCAGATTTGGAGATCCAACTGGGATACAGATGTGTCCAGCCAGGATGAGAGCAGTCAGGAGGAACCCACACCGGTGCCGGAGACCTGCGAACCAAGAAGGGAACAGCCTCACAGTCACCTGCGACCTAGCCTGCCACGACGGGACATTCGGAAACCCATCCGGCTCATCGAAGAACTCTGAGGGAATGATGAACATTTAAAATACAAAGGGTGGAGATGTTGCGTCGTCATGCCTGTCCTGGTCTCGCCCCAAGGTCAGGCATGAAGGGAGACGGAAGAGGAGGAGCGGAGGAAGAGGAAGGCAGTCGGAGATATAGCGAGGTGAAATAAAGACGTGTCCCTCAGCCCATGTGTCTCTGTGTCGTCTGTGGGCCAGGGAATACGAAAAGGTCTGCGACAGACAGCGGGGGCTGAGTGAGACTGTGTAGGGGCACTGCATACTCAAAAGGGGTCCCAGCGGCGGCGGGACCTATATAAGGAGGTCCGGTCTGAAGCTGCGAGAGACCTATAAAGGGGAGCGGTGGTAGCGCATCCCCGAGTGTTGTGGTGAAGTTGAGAAAAGGAGGGCAGCCCTGCAAGTGGTGGAAAGCGACCCTGGACCCTGCGGGGCCGCTGGCCGGAGAAGAGAGGCCGTACCCGGTGATGCCTGGATGATGTGCAGCAGGGCAAGAGGACGAGTTCGGCACCCTTGGGCACGATAGCCCACACAATAAGACTGCTGGGGTGCCAGGTGGAGACAGGTTGTGGAGTCGGGTGAGGCCCCATTGAAATACTGTGATCGTGGGGCCCACCCCAGGTACCAAAGACCGAGGAAGGTGAGGGAACTGCTTGCTGATGTCTGCATTGAGAGACTAAGGGAGCCTCCAGTAGGCCATATACACAGCCCTCTGGGCAGACAAAGGGCCTATAGGCAGATGCAGACTGCCTGCAGGCTGGCAGACGGATACTGCAGGGTGCCGAAGACCTTCTCAGGAGAAGGGGCTAAGGAAGAGAGACGAAAACAGCCATCTGCACTAGAGATGAACCAGGGCTCGTGGGTGCGTGACACGGAAATTGTGCACAGAACTATTTGACCAACATCCAATATTATGTACACTGGCTGAGCTGTAGAACTCCGCAAGTGATGGTAGAAGCTCCTGTGTAGATCTGTGAAGGGTCAGTCAATCAGTCAATTTAACTTTATTCGATCTCAAAAGATAAGACCATAAAAGTGCAGTGCATCATAAAATACATATTCGCTCATACAATACAATTTTAATAAATTTAAAAGAGAGCAGAAGTGGCGTTCACGGAGGCGGACATCAGGAGTTACGAGGTCTTTGTATACAGCAGTGGGAATAGGGCTGACCGAGCCCCGCATTCCTGGTCCACAGAAATGAGAATATGGTAGCAGAGGAATAAGTGAGCCTGGGGACTGCCTGGCGGCCTGTCGGTGGGAGCGGAGGCCTGGTCTAGAGCCCGAAAGTGCGGAGGAGTGATCCTGCCTCCGGGAAGCTGGATAGAGACCCCAGCTTGGCAACACACCTGGCGCCCCCCTGGAAGAGTGAGCAGGTAACGAACGAAGAATGGTGAAGGAGAAAGGCAGCAAGTCGGCGCAGGCCAATAAAATCTCTAACTATACGCACCCACTTCCCCCATATCAAGAGGTACAGACGGCAGCCCAGGCACCCTGTGAGGGTGACATGACGCAAAATGAGGAGAGAGCCCCCTCTATAGCGGACGTGCTGACAGCTATTTATTCCACCAGGGATGAGATTATTCATAAAATAGACTCTGTTGCAATTGATGTGAACTTGCTCCGGTGTGATTTGAGGAAGGTTTCGGAGCTGGTAACCACCACTGAACAAACGGTGGACACTCTACAGACAGAACTCCATACCCTCAGGGAGACGGTCATTGACCTTCAGAAGCGAGTAGTGCGCCTGGACGATGGTGCTGAAGATGTGGAGGGGAGGTCACGCAGGAACAACCTCCGTTTTGTAGGTTTTCCAGAGAAAGCAGAGGGACCATCGGCGGAATTCTTCTTGGAGAATTGGCTGGTGACCGCGCTGGCCCCCAAGAAGCTCTCAAAGTTTTTCACTGTGGAGAGAGCACATAGAGCATTGGTCCTCCCTCCGAAACCGGGAGCCCCACCTAGGGCCATCATTGCCCGATTCCTAAGTTTCCGTGATCAGGACGCTATCCTGCAACTCATCCGAACTAAGGGACCGCTGACATATGAGGGGCACCGGATCGCCATCTACCCGGATTACAGACGTGTGCAGGAACAACGACGCTCCTATCTGGCAGTAAAACGGCGTATGCGGGATTTGAATATTAGTAAGACCTCCGACCCTCGGTCTAGGTCCACTCTCTCCCCGCAGCTCCGCTGTGCCGTCTCTTGCCTCCAGACCCCGACCTCCTCCTTGGGAGGTTCGAGGCTGCTGCCCGCTCCTGCGCCTGCTGCCCGCTCCAACTGGGACCAGACTGCCTGCAACCACCGTAACCTTTCTCAGCCGTTTAAAAAAAATAATTTTTCCCTGTTGTGCCACTGTTATTGTGCCCATCTGTGTCTTGCTCTAATTCCACCACTGTTTTTATTTTCTCGTGCCTGCCTGTTCCTTTTGCCGCTGCTGCCCCTGCGGCCCCTCCCCCCCGGAATTCCCCTCCGGAATTCCCCCACTTCCGCCTCCCAGCCTCTCCTCCCTCCCACCTCCCCTACTTAATGGCGGCCGCTGCACAGTCGCGCAGTGGAAGCGCGCAGCGGTCGCGCCTTTGGCGCGCAGCGGTCATGCCTTTGGCGCGGCAAAGAAAAGCCCGTCTGCGCCTGTCCACGACCTGACCGCGGCCAGCGCCAGGAACTCTGGACCTCCCACTACCCATCGCTACGACACCACCACCCTCCTCGCACTCAACCCTGAAAGACTTAGAGAATACCAACAGGCCTCGCCGAACACGACCCACGGCCAGTTCTCCTGTCTCCACTGCTGCCAGACCCTCACCACCAACCCGGCCTCCAACACCACCGACGCCAGCACCGGGGACACCCTAAAATGCATCCTCCTCAACGTACGCTCCGTACACAAACACACCATGGAAATCTGGCACCTACTCGACTCTCTTTCGCCCGACATCACCTTCTTCACAGAGACCTGGACCAACGCATCCTCCGCCCCCGACATCAGCACCGCCATCCCAGATGGATACAAGATCCAGAGGAAAGACCGCCCCAACCACCCTGGAGGGGGCCTCGCCATCGCCCACAAGAGCACCCTCCGCCTCACCACCTCCAGCGAAACCTTCCCCTCCGCCGAACACCTGCACTTCTAAATCCAGACCACCCCCAAAGCCACACTCCGAGGAACCCTCATCTACAGACCCCCCGGCCCCCGAACACCCTTCGCCACCACCATCACCGACTTCATCGCACCCCACGCCATCGCCTCAGCAAACTACATACTCATTGGAGACCTGAACTTCCACCTCGACAACCCCAGCGACCCCAACTCCAATATCCTTCGTCACAACCTTGCCAGCATCGGACTTAAACAACTCGTTAACACACCGACCCACAGAGCAGGACACACCCTCGACCCCATCTTCGCGGCAGGAAACAGCGTCCAATTCAGCCACACAACGCAGCCGCCATGGACCGACCACCACTGCGTACACTTCGCCATCAACAAACCCAAGGCACCCAACCAGCCCCACGCCCACCTCGAAGGAACTGGAGCAAGGTTACCGACGAGCAACTTAACTCCACCCTCACCCGAGACAACCACACCTGGGCACTCGACGCAAATGACGCAAACAACGCAGCCAGAGAACTCCACACCTGGATCTTCAACTGCGCAGACGAGCTCGCCCCGCTACGCAACCCCGACAGACATCGCCCCAGGAAAGCCGCCTGGTTCACCACCGCTCTCCAAGAAGCCGACGCACCTGCGGACGCCTGGAGAAGAACTGGAGAAACACCAAGACAACCGAAAACCACACCACCTACAAGGACCGCCTTGACGGACTACCATAACCAGATTAGAGCCACCAAGAGGAACTTCATCCACAACAAAATCCTGGCCAACTCCACCAACTCCAAGGAACTTTTCAGTGTCATTCAGGAATTCACCAACCCACGCAGCGAAGCCACAGACATCACACCATCCCAAGACCTCTGCGACAAGCTTGGAACCTATTTCCACCTCAAGATCAAAAACCTCTATGACAACTTCATCGACCATCCACCAGGTGCCACTGACGGCCCCCCGCCCCCAGAAACACCAGCCAGCCCACCATCTCCAACTGGACACCGATCACGGCCGAAGACACCGCCTCGACCATGAAAAGCATCCACTCGGGGGGGCCCCCACCGACCCCTGCCCCCCTCACATCTACCACAGAGCCGCGGCCGCCATCGCACCCGATCTACAACGCACCATCAACACCACCTTCAAAACAGGCACCTTCCCAGACGACTGGAAGCGCGCAGAAGTCAGACCCCTGCTCAAGAAGCCCACAGCTGACCCCACCGACCTCAAGAACTATCGGCCCATCTCGCTCCTCCCCTTCGCAGCCAAAGTTGCAGAGAAAACAGTCAACAGGAAACTGACACGATTCATTGAAGAGAACGCCGTCCTCGACCCGTCCCAATCCGGATTCTGAAGCAACCACAGCACAGAGACCGCCCTACTCGCCGCCACAGACGACATCCGCACCCTTCTGGACCAAGGCCACTCCGCAGCCCTCATCCTACTCGACCTATCAGCGGCCTTCGACACCGTCTCCCACCGCACACTAGTCACCAGACTACACAACGCAGGCATACAAGGAACAGCCCTGGAATGGATCCGATCATTCCTCACCGGAAGAAGCCAAAGGATCAGACTCCCACCCTTCCTCTCCGACCCCACGAATATCACCTGCGGAGTCCCACAGGGTTCATCACTGAGCCCCACCCTCTTCAACATTTACATGGCCCCCCTCGCAGCCATCGTCCGACAACACGGCCTCAACATCGTATCCTACGCCGACGACACCCAGCTCATCCTCTCCCCCACCACTGCCAAACTCAACTTCCAGAAAGGAATGCAAGACGTCGCAGTCTGGATGACCAACAGCTGCCTGAAGCTCAATGCTGAGAAGACAGAAGTCCTCGTCCTCGGTACCACCCCTTCTGCATGGGACAGCACCTGGTGGCCGACCGCCCTTGGAAGCCCACCAACCCCCTCAGACAACGCCAAGAACCTCGGCATCGTACTCGACTCATCACTCACCATGAACCGACAGGTCAACGCCGTCACCTCCAGCTGCTTCAACACCCTCCGCAACCTCCGCAAGTCCTTCAAGTGGATCCCCCCTGAGTCAATGAAGACAGTCACCCATGCACTCATCACCAGCAGACTGGACTATGGAAACGCACTCTACACCGGCATCAACAAGTCCCTACTCCGCAAACTCCAAACAATACAGAACACCGCCGCCAGACTCGTCCTTGGCATCCCCCGACACAAAAACATCAGCAAACACCTACGAAGTCTCCACTGGCTCCCCGTGGAGAAAAGAGTCACTTTCAAAATCCTCACTCACGCCTACAAATGCCTACACAACAACGGACCCAAATACCTCAACGACAGAATCAACTTCCATGTACCCAAAAGAAACCTCCGATCTTCCAACCTCGCACTGGCCGAAACCCCGCGCATCCACAGAGCCAGAGCAGGCGGAAGATCCTTCTCTCACATTGCAGCCAAGACCTGGAACGAGCTACCGGCAGACATCAGACGCGCCCCCTCCCTGAACACCTTCAGGAAGACCCTCAAGACCTGGCTCTTCGGCTAAACAGATCTGCGCCCCCCCCCAGCGCCTTGAGACCCTCACGGGTGAGTAGCGCGCTTACAATTCCCTGATTGATTGATTGAAATATAGTCTCCTCTTTCCGGTGAAGCTGAAGGTCGAAAACAAGGGAAAATCACAGTTTTTCTTCTCCGCAGCAGAGGCATGCGACTGGCTGGATGCTAGGGGCTCCCCAGGTGCCTGTTTGGTGCCCTCAACACCGACGCCACAGGAGACGGGGTTGAGCAGGCCACCACGGGTTAAGAGCAAGCAAACTCCTTCGTTGAGCAGGGACAGGAACCGGAGTCCTCGCTGCATCACGGTGTGTCCTGACGGGACGCTGCAGGCCTCGGACGTTGTGCCGGATTCACGAACTTCAACGCCTATCCGGCTCATGAACAGTAATCCCAACAAGGACACAGACAACTAAAACGGATATGCGACTGAGGAAAAAGGCAGAAACCACCAGAATTAACGGTAACCGTAAATCTGAGACACTTGGCGAGCACTAACACTGACTGAATGCAGGGGAGCTTTAGAGGCCAAGGTCAGATGGAGGCACCTATGTATGAACTGGAGATAGTTAACAAAGGCCCGTCCCCAAAGTCAGGTACCCGGTTGGGGAGCTGGAGGCTTGTCCTTGCACCTCACCGGCGGGCCAGCCACTATTGTTTGGAGGAACGGGAGGGGGGTAGATCCACGTAGGAGTGGGATTTAGTTTTCTATAAGATTCTGAGTTCTAGGGTTTCACATGAGGGAAATGGGGCGACATCTACATGCCTTCACCTTATTATGTTTTGAGGGGGAGGGAAATGTGATATTGCCCAAGGGGAGGGGGGGAGTTGGCAATGTTTGGGGACAGTTTCATGGGGCGCTTCTACACAAGTGTCAGTCGGCATGATTTGCAATAATGGTTGCAGGGTTATGGTTTTGTACATGGTCTAAGGCACGTCGGATGTATGGTGGTACGAATGAGGATATACGCACTCAATGGCGACCCCCAGCTTTAAGTTAATCACATGGAATGTCCGAGGCATGGCGGCCTTTGAAAAAGGCAGGCGTGTATTTGCATACTTGAAGAGTGTTATATGGCCATTAGGGTCATTGTCGACATTGCTAAGTTAGCATGAGCTTTGCTGCCATGGTGCTGCTTTTGCACGCGTTACTACATGACTTTGTTTTTGCAGCACTCCGTTTATGCCTTTCACATGAGAACTGTCTGCTTTTCACGTTCTCTGCTAAGTTCCTGGAGTTTAGTTTGAACACGATATGCAAGGTCGATAAACAATGCCCAATTGTTATTCTGTTCTGGTCAGTCCCTAGCACCTAGACAAAACATGCTAAACACAGCTGTGCTGCTGGAGACTCGTGCTTTGATATTACGGGGATGCATGTTGTTTTAACACACACTTGGAAAGAGCCCTTTCCATGGAGAAGAGCTATGCTGTGCCTATGATGTAAACCTTCCATCTAGGCTTTAAGGTATGGGGTCTGCTGACAAAGCCCAGAGATCTTCTTTTATATAATAAACTTCTTCCAGTCAAGGGGAGGGTGGTTAGGCCTTATAGTCCTTTTTCCACTGTCGTTATATAATGACTTCCCCCTTTGTACTCTATGGAATTGCAACAATGCTAATTGTTTTGAGTGTATGCATTTTGCTTCTGGTAGTGGCTCGTATACTGTATTGTAGAGCACGATAGTTAAAATAAACATTTTAAACTATTACAGTGACTCTGCCAATTCTTATTGTGGACAAGTACGAATGAGCGAGTGAAAGGGTATGTCTTGCTACCGTGATTCCTGAGAGAGTCGGGAGTTTTGTGTTCTGGGTTGTCTAATCATTTGTAGCTTCGTGATTTTGGAGGAGAACGAACGAGACACTATAGCTAGTCGTTTTTGGGATTTTGGGTACTAAGGTGATAGGTTGGTACACCCCTATACACAGAGGTCCTGTTTTCCTGCGCATAGTTCTGTGTAGGTGCAGAATCCCCGCAACATGGCGCCGCCAACGTTTGGTCTGGCTCTTATCTGCGAGACTCTTGAGTAGTGCTTGTGCTTGTCCACAAAACCCTCACTTCTGTTTCCGGAGACAGCTGTGACGGTGTAACCTCCTATATGGTGATAGATCATAGGTTTTTCAAGCTTGAATTTTAAAAGGTGGTTCTTTTTCATTTAACCCTTTGTTGCGCTGCCACGCATAAGTTGTTTTTCTCTCTTCTTCATTATGCCGGTTGCCATAACAGCTCCTAACCGCTCACCGCTCAGGGCTTATTTACAACAATATGGAGTTCCTGATGCAGGTGTTGTGCTTATCTTTGTTGTAGAGGCAGATCCAGCTTTCGGCTTTGAGGTATTTTATTCTGGGGTCACCTTTCCGGCAATTAATGGAGCAGACAATTTGTTTCACAAGTATACTGCCACTGCGACTCCGCGGGAATATAGACCATATAGTTTTTTTGAGGTTCCGCTCACAGCTTGGCAACACCAAATTTGGTTTAATGGCGCCCTTCCTCAGCCAATAACGCCGGTCCGTTTAGGCCCTTTGTCGATAGATGGGGCCACATGGTCCGTTTAGGCTGGGTATACCCCACACCCATGTTATCTGACAACTGCAATGCTTGCAGAACTCTGCGTATTACATACATCCTTGATACGTGTGCATAGAGCTGTTATACAGTTCATGTCGCACAACTTTCAGGTGGGACCACCTGGCGTTGCTGCGCAACCAGCTGGACCTGGTGGTGTAACCATCAGTCCTCTTTTGATTAATTCAGTGATGGGCAAGCGTCCACAGAATAAGGATGAGTTCCCTTATTGGCTTGCTGAAATATTTGGACAACTAGAGGCTGTTTTTCCAAATACCACTCCTGTGGAGAAACATAGGATCTTGACTATAAGTTTGCCTAAAGACTTAATTCCCTAATTAGCTGATTGTACACCTGGGGCAAGGTGTTTGCAGCGGTGTATTCGAAGTGTTTCGGTACTCCCTCCATGACCGTACTCCCTTCCATGATAAAACGTGTTCAAGATGAACACGGAGCCGAAGCGGCTCTGGAGTTGGGGATAAGACTGGTGGGGGTGTTCGACGTGGTTGCTGATATGATCCTTGCCAATGTCAAGGGTGAGGCTGTAAGCTTACAAGTGGCTAACCGCTTGGAGGCTGTCGCAGACGCAGACAAGCCGCGCGCATTACCAAAGATTATTGCAAAGGCTTATAAGACCATAGGCCGCAAAAGTCTGGGAGTTAAGCCTTTTACTCAAACGCAGACGCAATCTCAAACGCAAAAGGCCCAAGCTGATAAAGACAGTCGCCCGTTCTTTCCTAAAAAGAACTGGAAAAATAAGAAACAGGGGCAGCAACAACAGAAGCAAGGTTCGCATGCTGGTTCACCGACACCTGAGTCTTCTGAGCGGACTTATGATTTGCAAGACCGCGCGAAAATTAAGACTCCTGATAGATTTCAAGTCCCTGATCAGCGCTCTCCTCGTTCTTTACAAAACACATCGGACTCTCAAGTCGGTGGAGGGGAGCGCCAGGATCGAGGCTAAGGTCCAACTAATCAACAGGGACGAGATCAACCTTGACAGTTTGATGTTACAGCCAAACAAGAGGACCTGCCTCGTTTTCAACCCCTGTATCAGAAGAAATAAGTTGCCGCTTTGACAGCGAGATATGCCTCAGATGGTGAGAACGTGACTACTGGACTGGACATGGGTAGTGACTCTGCTCGACAGTGCGGCAGAGGTTACCATAGTGCGGGAGGCACTGCGTCCCTGTCTGGAGGTGACAGCAACTGATACATTCATTACAGTAAAAACAGCAGATACCCGGGTTGCCCCCCCCGATAGACTATGAGATTATTTTCCAAATTGAAGGTGATATACAGCGTCCAATCAGAGCGGTTTTCTGGGAAAATCTAACTTCCTCGTTAGACATTTTGTTGGCGGAGGCAGATTGGCCGCCACCCTTTGTGTTAGCCCCTTCTAGAGGGGAGGACGTGATACTTCTGAGTTTTTCGCGTTACGTCCCTCAGGAACATGCAACGGCTTTCGCAGCTGAGTGGGCTTTGGCCCTTGCCCCGGCGGTGTACCGTATTCAGGTAGGCTGGGATATTGATTCACCGGCACAAGAGATACCTTTATGATCTATGCCACAGCCACAACCGCAACATCCAATCAGACGTGAAGCTAAGGCTCATGTTTGTGACATTCTAACACAGTTAGAGTATCAAGGAGTGATTGAATCATGTACATCACTGATGAATAAGCCTCTCTTTACGGTATCAAAACCTGACGGTTCATATCGCGTTGTATTGGATTACCGAAATTTGAATAGTCATTGCCGCACTTTTGCAGTACAAAACACACAGCTCTGAACTGGTGAACAATCTGGTTTGTAAAAAATACAAAACTACACTGGACATTTCCAATGGTTTCTACAGTCATAATCTCGCTCCTGAGAGCCGTGACTTGACAGCATTTACCGCCGTCGGTAATTAGAAAAAATTTACGCATTTGCCTATGGGGTATAAAAATAGCCCCGGGGCATTTGTGGCATGTGTTGTGTCTTTGTTGCATGACATAGATCCAGATGCGTTCTCGTACGTTGATGACATTTATCTGACGGACGACGAACTTATGCCGCATTCTTGTCTTGACAGAATCATTTTATCATTTGCCGACTATGGATAATTTTGCTAAATCGCACATTGCTCATTTGGCGGTACTCTTTTTGGGCTATGAGCTCAATAATGAAGGTAAGGGGTTAGCCCCCCACTTCCTGGAGAAATGTGCACAATTGCAACCCCCTTCTACACTGAAGAAACTTCAGTCTTTGCTGGGATTTTTGAATTTCGGGAGGACATACATTCCCGATTATACCCAGCATATTAAATTCCTTTATGCGTTGATACAACCAACATATTCGTCTGCCAGCTGGCTTCCGGAACATACCTCTATCCTACATTCCTTGCAATCTGACATGCTTGCTAACTAACTACTTGTTGACGTGTGATAACACCGCGAACCTGGTGATACGTATAGTACCAGGGGGGTGGGTTTCACTTACTTGATGTTCAATGAGGGAGACACAGCACCTATTGCATACAAATCACATTTGTACACTGCAGCTGAAATGCGTTTTTCAAATGTTGAAAAAATGTTGACAGCGGTCCAGATGGCAGTTCTGAAAGAACACTCACTGGCGCAAGGTAAACACATTCTTATGGTCACACCCTTCCCTGCTTGGGAGGCCGTGACTAAGGCAAGCGTAGCTAACTCTAAGGCACTACATCCCCGTTGGATACAATGGGCTACTTCTTTGACATCATCTGATGTCACGTTTATCTTTGAGCCTGCACTTCAGACACAGGAGTTTTTACAGTATGAAAATGTTCATCCTCCTCCATTGTCATTGCTTCCTTTACATGAGTACAAATGTATCATTTATACCGATGGCTCGGCTCAACCGGCCACCGGCGCCAAACATGTTTATTCAGCGGCTTGCGCAATTGTTGCTGGCTCAATTGTCAATGGAGAATTTAAGTCTTCCATAGTGCATACTCAAGCACTTGGAGACTGTACAGCACAATTGGCGGAGCTGTGTGCTCTTGTTCTTGCTCTCGAGTTTGCTGATCCTAATGTGAATACTCTTATTGTGTGCGATTCTTACTACTGTGTCCAGTCTTTTAATGACAACTTATTCTTTTGGTCTCAAAATGACTATCGAGACTCTAAAGGCAGCGTAATTAAGCATAAAACGCTTTGGGTTCGAGTGGCAGACGTTAAACAACGTCTGCCCCTCACACATGTTATACATACTCTTGGCCATCAGCGTGTGGGAGCATATGCTCTTGGTAATTCTTTGGCTGACGAAACGGCCAAATCTGCAGTAGCCACGTGTTCCATAGCAGCAGTTACAAGGTCCATGACTAAAATAGATAATGATATTTTGGCAGCGGTGGCTGCTACGAGGGAGAGAACTGCTTATCCTCAGGGTTTCCCTTCGAAATACTCATCATATATCTCCCGAACAAGTTCCTTATGCTAAGATTCCATCAGTTGGGGATCGGCTGATTCCCAACTTGGACCGCAGACTTGCTCTGATCAAAGCCGCACACGAGGGCATGGCTTCTGCTCATGCCGGTGTGTCCGCGACAGTCTCGATTTTGCAGCAACATTATTGGTGGCGTGGTTTATATAAACAGACCCGTAATAATGTGCTTTCTTGTGACATTTGTCAACAAATTAAACCGTCTACGGTCACACGCCCACCTCAAACACAGCTATGAATTTCTAATCAACCCTTTGGCTGTGTATATCTTGATCACTGCGGTCCATTCTCTTCTGATACTGCGTATAAATATATATTTGTTGCAGTTGATTCGTGCACTAGATTCCTTTGGGTTTGGCCACAACGCAGTGCTGACGCTCGAAATGTCATCAGGGATTTGAGGGTCTTTGTCGGGACGTTTGCATGTGGCACCTTCCATTCGGACCAGGGTCCAGCGTTCGCCTCTAAGGCGTACAAGGACGCAATGAAGTCGATGGGGGCGCTGGTGCAGTTTTCGTCTCCATATAGGCCTGAGGGAAATTCCATAGTGGAGCGAATGAACCGTGACTTAAAGCAATCCTTGACAGCTAGAGTCTTAGGAACTGGCTGGCCCATTTGTATGGTGTTTAATGTGCACTCAATCTCCCTAGAAGATCTCTGGGTAGGCGGACCGCATACGGAATGCTCTTTGGCATTAAAATGTTTGTGGCAGACCTTGATGGTCTGGAAGTTGTGGCGCCGGGGCAAGGGCCGCCGCCCACCCTGCAGCGAAAGTCTGGGCATGCTCTTCAGGGACGTAACGTGAAAAACTCGGAAGTATCACGTCTTCCCCCCTAGGAGCTGCCAACACAAAGGGTGGAGGCCAATCTGCCTCCGCTAACAAAAAGTCATACGAGGAGGTTAAATTCTCCCAGAACACCGCATTGATCGGACGCGGTATATCACCTTCAATTTGAAAAATAACGTCATAAAGTCTATCCGGGGGGGCAACCCGGGTATCTCCAGTCTCTACTGTAACGAAGGTATTAGTTGCTGTCGCCTCCAGACAGGGATGCAGAGCCTCCTGCACTATGGTAACTTCCGCTGCGCTGTCGAGCAGAGTCACTGCCCATGTCCAATCCAGGAGTCCTGTTTTCACCGTCTGAGGCATACCTCGCTGTTAGAGCGGCAACTTTTTTCTTCTGAAACGGGGGTCGAAAACGAGGTAGATCCTCTTGTTTTCCTTTGACTTCAAACTGTCGAGGCTGATCTCGTCCCTGTGGCGCAGGTTGACTTTTGCCACGATCTTGGCGTTCCCCTCCTCCGACTTGAGAGCCAGACGTGTCCTGTGAAGTACAAGGAGAACGCTGATCAGGGACTTGAAATCTATCAGGAGACTTAATTTTCGTGCGATCGCGCAAGTCATAAGTATGCTCAGAAGACTCAGGTGTCGGTGAACCTGCACGCGAACCTTGCTTCTGTTGCCCCTGTTTATTTTTCCAGTTCTTTTTAGAAAAGAACCCGACGCCCATCTTTTCAGTCTGGGCTTTATGTTGTGTTTGCGGTTGTGTTTGCGTTTGAGTAAAAGTCTTAACTCCCAGACTATTGCGGCCTATGGTCTTATAAGCCTTTACAATAATCTTTGGTAATTCGCGCGGCTTGTCCACATCAGGGACAGCCTCCAACTGGTTTGCTACTTGAAAGCTTACTGCATCGCCCTTGACATTGGCAAGGATCATATCAGCAACCACGTCGAACACCCCCACCAATCTCATCTCCAGCTCCACAGCCGCTTCGGCTCCATGTTCGTCTTGAACATGTTTAATCACTGAGGGGAGCACGGTCATGGAGGGAGTGCCGAAACACTTCGAATATACCGCTGGAAACACCTTGCCCCAGGTGTTACAATCAGCCAACTCAGGAAGCAAGTCTTTAGGCAAACTAATAGTCAAGATCCTGTGTTTATCCACAGGAGAGGTATTTGGAAAAACAGCCTCTAGTTGTCCAAATTTTTCAGCAAGCCAATAAGGTAATTCATCCTTATTCTGTGGACGCTTGCCCATTACTGAATTAATCATAAGGGGACTGATGGTCACACCACCAGGCCCTGTAGGCTGTGCAGCAACGCCAGGTGGCCCCACCTGGATGTTGTGCGTGATGTACTGTATAACAGCCCTATGTACGCGTATTAAAGATGTATGCAATACGCGAAGGTCTGCAACTGCAACAGTTAAATAACGTGGGTGTGGGGTATACCCAGCCAAAACGGGCCAAGTGGCCCCATC
This sequence comes from Calotriton arnoldi, assembly GCA_963921515.1. NCBI lineage: Eukaryota > Metazoa > Chordata > Amphibia > Caudata > Salamandridae > Calotriton > Calotriton arnoldi. Next base: position 182,240 of record CAWUFW010016796.1, on the reverse strand, counting down.
TATTGATAAAGGACCCAACCGGACCGGTGATAGTGGGTGAGGAAGGGTGCCATTAAACCAAATTTGGTGTTGCCAAGCTGTAAGCGGAACTTCAAGAGCCCTACAAGGCATATAAGCGTGAGGAAGGGCCGTGGCAGTGTATTCGTGAAACAAATCATCTGCTCCATCCACTTCCGGAAAAGTGACCCAAGAATAAAACACCACAAAGTGGTAAGCAGGATTCGCTTCCACCACAAAGATAAGCTCAACACCCACATTAGGCACTCCATAAGTAACCAAATATGCTTTGAGCGCGGCGCATCTATGAGCCGGAATCGCAATTGCCATCGCGAGAATTAAAGAACAACAACTTAAAGCGTGGCAGTGCAATAATGGGTTAAGAATAAAGAGAAAAAACCTTTTAAAACTTCAAGCTGGAAAGAACCTATAAAAAGATCAATATAGGAGGTGAAACCATCACAGCTGTCTCCGGAAACAGAGGTGAGGGTATTGTGGACAAGCACTACTCAAGCGTCTCGCAGATAAGAACCAGACCAAACATTGGCGGCGCCATGTTGCAGGGATTCTGCACATACACAGAACTATGCGCAGGAAAACAGGACCTCAGTGAATAGGGGTGTACCAACCTACCACATCAGTACCCAAAATCCCAAACCGACTAGCTATAGTGTCTCATTCGTTCTCCTCCAAAGATCACGGAGCTACAAATGATTAGACAACCCAGAACACAAAACTCCCGACTCTCTCAGGAATCGCGGGAGCAAGACGTACTCTTTCGCTCACTCACTCGTACTTGTCCACAATGAGAATACGCAGAGTCACTGAAATAGTTCAAAATGTTTATTTTAACTATCGTGCTCTACAATACAGTATACGTGCCTCTACTAGCAGCAAAATGCATAAACTCAGCACAGTTAGCATTGTTACAATTCCATAGAATACAAAGGGAGAAGTCATTTTTATAAAGACTGTGGAAATAAGGGCCTATAGGCCTGACCACCCTCCCCTTGACTAGAAGAAGTTTATTTTATAAAAAAGGACGATCTCTGGGCTTTGACAGCAGACCCCATACCTTAAAGCCTGGATGTAAGGTTTACATCATAGGAACAGCAGAGCTCTTTTCCATGGAACAGCTTTCTCCAAGCGTGTTAAAACAACATGCAACAACGTAATATCAAAGCACGAGTCTTCAGTACTGCAGCTGTGTAGCATGTTATGTCTAGGTGCTAGGGACGGACCAGAACAGAATAACAAGGGGAATTGTTTATCGACCTTGCATATCGTGTTCAGACTAAACTCCAGGAAAGGCAGAGAACGCGAAAGGCAACCCGTTCTCATGTGAAGTCTTGCAAAAACAAAGTCATGTAGTAGTGTGCGCAAAAGCAGCATCATGGCAGCGAAGCTCATGCTAACTTAGCAATGTCGACAATGTGCCTAAGAACCCTATAACACCGGTCCTGATGGAGCTGAGGGGGAGAGCGGCCAGATCTTAAATACCCTTGGGGCAACTTAACACTGGCGTTTTGACGGACCCCCCATTTGTGGCCACGCTTTCTGACGAATTAAAACATTACTTTGAAGAGAACTGGGAGTCTGCCTCCTGTTGCGCGACCGAGTGGGAAGCTATGAAGGTGGTCACGAGGGGAATTTGTATAAAAACATCCTATGGGGTGCGGCGACAACAGGAGCAGGACGTAGCTGCCCATCAGACAGACCTGGGCAGACTGGAGGCCGAGCTCGCCACGGCCCCTCAGAAATTGGGGGAGTGGAGTGCGGCTAGAGAGGCGCTGTTGACAGACCTCCGTAGGCTAGAAAAGCATGTGTACACGGCCTACCGCCAAAGACTATATAGAGAAGGGGATAGAACGGGGGCTTTATTGGCATGGGTAGTGCGACAGGAAACATCAGGGGCCCCAATAATGCAGATCCGGACTGTAGATGGGCCATTAGTGTATACACAACAAGCGATTGAGGAAAACATTGGCGACCCACTTACAAGGGGTATATAAAGATCGACCTGCCCCAAGCCCGGAGGCAGTGCGCACTTATCTGGACGCAGTTGAGCTTCCTCGGTTGGAGTCTGAGAAGACCGAGGCACTGTATGCCCCGATAACTAAAGAGGAATTGAGTTGGGCTATACATCGGCTCAAGCCGACCAAGAGCCTGGGATCCGACAGGCTCCCGGGGGAGTTTTACAGGCAATTTGCCCCAATACTGGTAGATAGACTCTTGGAAGTCTACAATGAAGAGCTGGAGAGGGGAGTTCTGCCGCCCACCATGAGGAAGCGCAGGTGGCCATGATACTTAAAAGTGACAAGGATCCTGACCTACCCAGCCCCAACAGGCCAATCTCACTGCAGAATATCAATGTAAAAATACTTAATGGGCTCCTGGCGGCTCGTCTCCCCTCGGGGATATCTCGGCTGGTCCACGTAGATCAGACAGGGTTTATACCGCGAAGAAGTACGGCTCTGAATCTGCGACGGTTGGCGTATGTGTGGCATGCCCCGGGGCTAAAGCACTGTTGGATATCGAACAAGCGTTCGATTCGGTAGAATGGCCCTATATATGGCAGGTCCTTCAACGATTTTGGGTGGGTGAGCGATATCTCAAGTGTGTGCAGCTGCTCTGTGCAGCTCCTAGTGCTAGAGTACGCATGGGGAGGACGGTGTCACACTTGGTCAGGGCACCCGTCTGGGATGCCCTATCTCGTCTATTATTTGCGATGGTTATGGAGCCTCTGGCCACACGTTTGAGGAATGTGATGGTCCCCTGGGGTATCACACTAGGGGAGACCAATCATATAGTTTCTCTATACGCGGATGACACCCTAGTTTATTTGACACATCCAGAGCGCTCTATACCTTTGCTCCTCAGGGAACTGCGGTCCTTTGGGGACATTTCGGGACTTTGCATCAATCCCGGCAAGTCCAGGGTGGTCCCTGTGGGTAGACTGGCCATGGTCCCTGAGGCGGAGCGACCGCATACCGAATTGCCGTGGGTGGGAGAGGGAGCGCGGTATTTGGGAATTCTTCTAGCCAACACGGCCACTGGCTATCTTGAACAGAACGTGGGTCGGATGATGGCGGGGCTCGATCCGCTTCTGGACAGAATTACCGTTGTCGCTCATGGGGCGCATCGCAATCATTAAGATGATTATTCTACCCCGCTGCCTGTATGCAATGCAACACTCACTCTATATTATCCCCCGGCATTATTTCCAGACGCTAGAGAGTCTGCTGGTAGACCTCCTATGGGGGAAGAAACATAGGAGGGAATGCGTAACAACGCTACAGAGGACGTGGGAGAGGGGCGGGCTAGAGGTGCCTTGATTGGAGTTTTATTACATGGCTTCTCAATTGCAGTATTAAGGTTCACTGGCTAGATGGCGAGGACAATTGGGCGAAACGATTACTGGCTGGAACTAACGGTGCTAGCTCGCTGACGGAGCTGATGATGCTGGGAGGCAGAATCCCTAGGGAATGCCTGTACATCGTGCGCCATGTAACGGTATGGGAAAATGTGGTGCGAAGGGTAGTGCGGCATGCCCCGTTAGCTCCAGATATGCCCCAGTGGGCTCTGCGCCCTTTTGCCAGTATCGCGGAATCCATGTCGGTGCGTCGATGGAGAGAGGGAGGTTGCCAGACGTTGGGAGACCTTTATACAGACGGGAAATTTGTGACGCGAGAAGAGGCGCAGGATGCCTTTAATCAAGGGCCAGGCCAATTCCTGCAATACAGGAACATTTCCAGTGTGGCCCAGGAGCTCTGGCCGGGGTTCCCAGAGAAATCTCCCACAACTAAGAGCACTGAGGGATGATTTACCGGGGGAGAGCGTGGGCGTCCAGCCAAAATGGGACACACTCATGACTGAGCCCCTGACGGAGGGTGAATGGAGGAAGGTGCTCGGGGGGTGCAGAGGGTGAGCGCAAATCCGCGGTTTAAACTCCTCCAATACAATCTAATACACCAGGTGTACCTCACCCCGTGCACGTTACACATAATCTATCCGGCCCGGAGGGATGAGAGCCCCAGATGCCACAAAGGGGGGCGGATTTCCTTCATATGGTCTGGTCCTGTTCACTATTGTCTCTTTACTGGGAGGAAGTATTTACACGGTTGAGAGACGCTACAGGTTGGACCATTCCCAGAGAAATTCGACAAGTTCTATTGGGAGTATTACCTACACCTAAGCACAAGAAACTAAGCAGGCGATTCGTCAATCTGGGGCTTGTTCTGGCTAGGAGATGGATAGTTATAGCGTGGATGTCTCCTCGGATTCCGCGCCCCCTGGACTGGATCAGGGATGTGTGCGAGTGGGCGACTGCGGAGTCAGTACGCATGAAATTTGTGCGAAAGGATGAAAAGGTTGAGGAGGACTTACTAGCATGGGCCGCTATGCTGGCGGGCTTACAGAATGACCAAACACCTGCTTCTCAGGGGGTATCAGGAGGGGGTGAGCCCCCGCCAAGGGAGTAAGAGTGGAACAATGTCTAGGCCATGTTTACAATCACAGCAGATAGATATAATGTGATACAGAACAGTAACCAGATAACCTGACACGGACTGACAAGGGAAGGGAGGGGTGGGGAAGGTGGTGAGGGAGTTTGTTTGCCGAGAAAATTCTCTTTATGTATTATGTTAAGACGGATTGCGTGAGGCAGCAAGTTGTCACTATGTGGTAATTGGAAGCAAAGGACACCCACGCACCCAGATGTAATGTCATTATCTATAAATGCCAATAAAACTTTATTGAGAATAAAAAATGCTTTTGCCCCAACCTATCCAGATCATAAACGCACCTGTGTCACTTCTGTGAGGTGTAGCACTTGCAAAAAGCAGATGTCAATAGAGAGTCTTTGCAAGTACGCAAAGACCAAGCATGCCTTGCTATGATCATTAAGCCCCCGGATATTCCATGTCACAGCTCTACACGACTGCACGATAAGGTAAGGCTGAGAAAAGGAAGCAGTGGCTGCCCATCCTAAAATAGCGTGCAAGAATTGTGGTAAGCATAGACTGAGTGACACAAAAGGCACTGTAAGCAGCCAAGAGACTGCAACCAAAACGCACAATGAACATAACCCCCCACCACCCACTCTGGTCCCCCAATTGGACCAAATGCACCATACCCACCCAACCACAGGACCCCAACCATAGTGAGTTGAGTCAAGTTTGGGAATCATTGCGAAGGGGCGAACAAGGTGACCAGCATCCTACCCAACTATATATAGTTGGGTGGCCAGAGGCGGGATGAGAATGTTCCCTGGGAGTCCCCCATGGGCTACGTTACAAGGCATTTTGAAACTTGGGCTGGAGTCAACCCCAGGGCAGCAGGCTAAAACAGCAAGTCAAAGGTGGGGACTTCGCATGATCACTCACTAGCCATCTAATCCCATCGGGAGAAATATTGCGGATAATGCCAATCCCAGCAAACCACAGTATGTGTGGAGTTGAGATTGTAGATTAATCTGTCTCGATAAGGCATGCAGAGCAGTATGTGATTGTAGGTAGTCCAAGGAGGAGGTAGGTTGAGTTCGGGGGTAGGATGCCCTGGGGAAATCACGATAAGTAATGGATTATCTCCTCCGGCTGGCAAAGTCTCAAAAGGGTGCAGCCATATTGCGGCCAGGCTCTCTAGCGCCCCTACCCAGAAGGCTTTATTTACACTCCTTATATCCACACACATCTTGAGTTCACCAGATTTCTTCCTTGCTAGAACAATAGAAGATAACAATAATATAGCGTCAACCTTCCCAATGACATCCTATAAGCACAAAACCTGTAGCATTCTTGTACTAAAAGGAAGGTTCCGTAACTTATGCTTAACTGGAAGTATGTTTTCTTTTACATTAATAGTGTCTACAGCATCAGTGATTTTACCCTCTTTAACTTGAAAAACCTTTCTAAAGCTCTCTTCCCATGGAATTTCATTTCTCATGTTCTCCTTAAGCAGACCAATTCTCAATTTTTCAATAATAATCAGTTGATCCAAACCAGGCCATATCATAATTTTAAATTGTGCTTGGTGTAACCATGCCAACACATTGATACCTTTCTTGGCCACATACACTTTACCTTTCTTAGTTTCACCCAAAACTTGAATAGTAGCCCAGGAATAGCCTATCAAATCTATGTTGCCCCTTTCAAAAGCCACTGTCAAAACATCTGATGGTAATAAGGTCTTATTCTGCAATATCACATTGTATATGTCCTAAGACACAATTGTGATATGTGCTCCTGTGTCTTCCAAAAGTTTGACATATTTCCCATCAATATGTACATCAATATCTGGATCAGCAATTTTATTTCTTTGTTCTCGTTTTCTATTTTTACCACTAACACCAATTCTCTGTTAAGTTCACATTTGCTTTCTTTATCATAATGAATTTCAGAGACTACGCAACGAACATTACTTTTCTTTCCACCCCTACATACTCTGGCAAAAGGCCCCATTTTTCCACAATTTCCATACTGCTGACCTACAGCTGGACAATTCTTAAATGATGAAACATGTGTAAATGATCCACACCTATAACAACAAATATTTTGTGACTGTTTGACTAAAATGTTCTGTTTTCTAAAACTCTTGGCCTGATTTAGATCATGGCGGGATTACTGTCATCTCGCCACGACGGCAGTTCCAAATACTCCATCCCGCTGATGGCGGTCTGCCTACCGTATTTAGATGTTGCGGGAATAAACTGTTGACCGACACAGCAGCGGTCTTCTTTGCTGGCTCACAGTACTCCGTTGCTGTCATGCCAGCGGGATTGTGCCGAGCTGATTTAGATGTCACTGTTGTGCTGGTGGGGTTCTCGCGGCGGAGCCCTGACGGAGTGAGGCCATGGTGTTGTGGAGACAGGTAAGTACTACTCATCAGTATCTTACTACCCATATATGTTGTGAATGTATCATAATGTATATGTGGGCAATGTGGAATTCCCTGTTTTCACATATAGCATTACACACCAACAACATATACACACTATTGAATGTACATCCACATGTACCACAAGCACAACATCCACAAACAGCACCACCAAGAATATTTATTATGTGTCAATACAGGTGTGTTCATTTTACCACGATAATTTGTTAGATGTACACTTATGCCTGACACATAACACAATTGCATGTGAGAGCAATATTAAAATACACGAGGTGAAAGCAAATGTTAACACATGAATCATAGTGAGAAAAGTGACATAGAAGCCTACCTTAGATTCTGGTGGCATTGAGGTTGCTGAGCGTCGTGGTGAAGTAGCTGCAGCACAGGAAGAACCTGGACAGTGGGGTTCAAGACGGAAACAGAAGTGAGAAAAATGTATGTTTTCATCTCTTTATCTTCCGTTATGCCAACTCGAGTTTGGAGGTTTCCCCGCCACAGTTGCCTCCACGGAAAGACACATCGTAATCGGGATGGCAGGAATCTTGGCTGAACTCCCTATGACAGCCACTTCTGCCTCTGACGCCGTCAACGCGGAAGCAAGATTCTGGCAGAGGCGGTGGAACTCGACGGTCTTCTCTCCATAGACCCGCAAACATCTAAATACAGCGGGCGGACTACCAAGTCAGCTGGCAGGAAGACAGTCGAAAAAGCGATGGCGGCACCTGATCAGTCAACATCTAAATCAGGCACTTTGTACTTTTCTATTATCTTTTTCAACCATAGGTTTACTTATTACCGTTCCTGGAATTGCAGCTTTGGCTAGCAAGATTTCTAGTTGTTTTGCATCTTCACTAGAACTTTTTATACTCTTTGCAATATCAACTGCCTTGTCTAATGTAGGATTTTTGCATGTAAGTAGTCGTTACTGAATTTTCTTTGAATGACACCTTGCCACCAGTATTTTTAATACTTTTATAAAAGTATCAATACTTTCACTAGGTTCTTCTGCTCTCGTGATAAATTTGTATCTATCCACCAGTATCTTCTTAGACTTCGCAAAATATTTGTCCAATTTTGCCACAGCTATTTCAAACTCATCCATATCCTCACCTTCAGGAATTACATACTCTAGCAAATGATCAAAAACAATTTGCCCCCCGACACCCATATAATAGTACATCAAACTTTCCTTCCTTTCCAGTAGGTATCTCTGAGTATCAATTGCACCCAAGTAAGCCTTAAAAGACCTGTACCACAATTTATATTCCAATGGTGGATCACCAGGATCCTGTAGAAAAGGTGCCAGAGGCGGAACACCCTGCATATTGTTAAGTTCAAACACACACTCATTCCATGTATTATGCCAAGTTAGCCATATTAAACTGCTGCACATTAACACAAAATAAAGTATAATTCACTTACAGTCAACTCAAATTAAACTGCAATTACTTTATAATTATATCCATTATTCATTGATTTTAATGTGCAAATAGCAGCTGAATTTTTATTTGCACACAAATATTTTAATTTGATGGAAGAAAACTGTATGTTGACTAAAAGCGTGCAAGTCGCTGATGTGCCCCTCCGCTTGTTAACTTGAAGGAAATTGCAGGTTCACCTCAAGCATATCACTGAGTCAAGTGTGCACCATCGCTTGTTAATTAGAAGGAAATAGCAGTTTCATTTCAGGCATGCAAATCGCTGAGTATAATCTGCACTATATTTAGTGTGCAAATCACTGACACATTGACTGTAACCACATGTCCACAATAAGCATGCAGGTCGCTGATAATGATCCGCAGGTTCATATTCCAGAAATGTGAGCCAAAATGATGCTCAACAACAGTCAGTATTTTTTCTGTTTACCTTCTTTTTCTTTTCTTAACCCTGTTTCTATTTCCTTTTTTAGACCACTCCCACCACCACTAGAAAGGAGCCGAAAAGAAGAGTTCAACGGTAATCATCATAGAAGCAGACTCCAGCAGCAGCCTTGAAAATAACAGGTATCTGCTTTTATTTCTGCTGCCAGTAAAAAATGCAAACTGCGGGCCCCTTCAGTATTGCAAAACACATTCGGTCAACAGCCTCTTTCAGAGCTGCAAACCACAATCATCACCTACCCCCCGTGCCCCAACTGCCACGCCTTCCATCATGGCGCTTAGCGTTCAGTCGTCTTTAGAGCTATAAATGCACAGCACATTGATACTTATAAACAGAATGAAATCATGTAAAATACTCTAACAAGGAGTCATCACGGTCTTCTCCTTGACGTCTTGGCCCCTGATAGTCTACACTAATTCAACCTTTCCAGTTTGACATTAAAGTACATACAGCGTCTGTAGGAAAGTAGGATCTGCTTTCATGGTTACCCCCACTTTTTGCCTGGTGTCAGTATGTTTTTGACTTACTTTGCTGGGTTCCTGCTAATCAGGACCCCAGCATCTGTGCCCTCTTCCCTAAATTGGCTCTGGTAAGTACTTTGGTACATCCACAATTGGCTACTGGTGTACCCTTCCAAGTCCCTAGTTGATGGTGCTAAGGTACCCAGGGCATAGGTACACCAGGGGTCTCCCATGGGCTGCAGCATGTATTGTGCTGCCCATGGGAGTCCACTTTAGCTCCGACTACAGGCCTGCCTTTGCAGCCTGTGTGAGATGGTGCTTGCACCCCTCACAACAAATATAAGTTTCCTTATATCGGAGTTCCCTGCTGTTAGAAATGGGGGTCTCTAGTTGGCAAGGGCTTGCACCTTTGTCCAAGTAGGGACCCTTCTTCCTAGTCAGGATAAGGGAGTTACACTCCTAAAATAACCCCTGCTCACCCCCTTGGTAGCTTGGCACGAGCAGTCAGGCTTATCTTAGAGGCGGTGTGTAAAGCATTTGCACATAACCAACAGTAATACAGTGTAAGCACTACAAACGGACACCACACCAGTTTAGAAAAATATCCAATATTTTTATATACTTAAAACAAGACCAATACGATAAAAATCCACAGTGCAGTACTTTAAAAATCTTCAGTTATCACAGTATCCTTAAAAACAGTTCCTTGATGTCGATAGCTCCGTCCGGGGCTATCACGTCGTCGTGAACAAACAAATCCAAACAGTTCTGGCTGGTCGCGGGTCAGCTACGGTGTCGGGAAGACCCGCAAACAGTACCTTTCAGAAATGCAGGGCGTCGATGGCCTCGCGGTGAGCTTCCGAAAACACGGCGTCTGCAGGCGTCGGTTCCGGAGGTCGGTGCAGGCGCCGTCGGGCCCTCGAAGTCACACGCGTTGCAGATTGAACTCCTCTCTGTTGAAGTCAGGAGCTCTGGCGTCGGCAGGCGTCGGGTGCTGCGGTGCGAAGTGCAGCGTGCGGTGCCCTCAGGTCGCGGTGCGAGCAGCGGCTCGGTGGCGGCGTCAGATGGCGTCGTCGGTGAGACCAGGGTCGCGGTGTGAGGTGAAGGCGGTGCTCGTCACGGTGCTGGCAGGTCATGGTGCAGCAGCGGCGTTGTCGTTGCTGAAGTGCTGTCGTCGGCTGATGAACTGGAGTCGATGGCACCGGCGTCGGTAGGCCAAGGCTGCGGTGCGGGATGAGGACGGTGCGTCGTGTAACTGTACGAGCGGTGCCCTCGAACCACGGTGAAAGCAGCGGCGTCGAGCGGCGTCGTCGGGGATACCAAGGGGCACCGCACGCCGCACCGCTGCACTTTGCACCGCAGCACCCGACGCCGGCCGACGCCAGCGCTCCTGACTTCAACAGAGAGGAGATCGACGACGCCGCACCGACTCCTTTCCTTTCACAGTGCAGGCCAGGGACATCAGACGCACCACAGGAGGTGGAGCCAGCAATGTGGAGGGAAGGCACAGCCCTATTCAGGTCCCAGGTGCAACTCCTCCCACCCATCTACATGTAGATCTTGCTATTCAGCCCTGTGCTGACTCACCCTGTCTCCTGGAATCCCCCAGCCCCTGTCACTCACACTCCAGACAAGGAATACACAACCTAGCAGAGGCAGGCTTGGATGGTTAGACAAGAAAATACCTACTTTCTAAAAGTGGTATTTTCAAACACAGAATGTTAAAACCAACTTCACTAAAAGATGCATTTTATCATTCTGAGTTCAGGCATACTAAACTCGAATTTCTACCATGTTCCCTGGGTCAGTTAGGATCATAGGATGTAATAATCAAAACTGCCCATTCTGGCCTATGGGGAACAGGTAGCCTTGCCATAGTGAAAAACGAAGTAGTCTGTAATTCACTATCAGGACATGCCACACACACCAGGGCATGTCCTACCTTTCACATACAATGTACCCTGCCCACAGGGGTACCTTGGGCCTACCTTAGGGGTGACTAACATGTAGAAAAGGGAAGGTTTAGGGATTTGCAAGTGTGTGCACTTGCCAAGTCGACATGGCAGCCCCGGGCTGCGCACAGGCTCTGCAATGGCAGGCCAGAGTTACACTTTACGGGCTGTTTGCGTGGGTGGCACAATCCAGTGCTGCAGCCCACCAACAGCATTTGATCTATAGGCCCTGGCACTCGCAGTGCACTTTACTAGGGACTGACACATAGATCAAATAGGCCAATCATGGAAATACCAATCCATACACATTTTATACAGGAGCACTTGCACTTTCCCACTGGACAGCAGTGAGGAAAGTGCGCAGAATCATTACACCAGCAAAAACAGAGTCAGAAACGGGAGGTTAGAAAGCAAAAAGTCAGGGGAAACATGCCAAAAGATGCCAAGTCTAACACATGTCCCCTCCAGCTGAAAGTAGGGAGAACTACCCAACCCCATTGGAGTTCTCTTCACTAAGGCGGAAGAACCTGGACAGACCATCTGCGTTGGCGTGTTCTGTACCAGGGCGGTGTTCCACCGTAAAGTCCATTCCCTGTAGGGAGATGGACCACCTCAGCAGTTTTGGATTCTCACCCCTCATTTGCATCAACCATCTGAGGGGCCTGTGGTCTGTCTGAACCCGGAAGTGAGTCCCAAACAGGTATGGTCTCAGCTGCTTCAGTGCCCAGACCACAGCAAAAGCTTCCCTTTCTATGGCACTCCACCTCTGTTCCCTAGGGAGTAGTCTCCTGCTAAGGAAGACTACAGGCTGATCCAGGCCCTCTTTGTTCAGTTGTGAGAGCACCGCTCCCACACCATGCTCTGAAGCGTCAGTCTGCACGACAAATTCCTTGGAGAAATCAGGTGCCTTGAGCACGGGCGCCGTGCACATGGCTGCCTTCAGGGCATCAAAAGCTTTCTGGCAAGACTCAGTCCAGATCACCTTCCTGGGCTGCTTCTTGGAAGTCAGCTCTGTTAAGGGGGCGACAATGGTGCCATAGCCCTTAACAAATCTCCTATAGTAGCCGGTGAGTCCTAAAAAGGCCCTCACCTCTGTCTGGGTCTTGGGGGGTTCCCAAGCCAGGATGGTGTCAATCTTGGGTTGTAGGGGCGTCACCTGGCCGCTTCCTACCTGGTGTCCCAAGTACAACACAGAACCCTGCCCGATCTGGCACTTACTGGCCTTGATCGTGAGGCCTGCACCTTGCAGAGCCCTCAACACTTTCTCAAGGTGCTGTAAATGTTCTTCCCAGCTGGAACTGAACACAGCAATGTCATCCAGGTAGGCGGCACTGAAATCCTCCAGTCCAGCCAACACCTGATTGACCAACCTCTGAAAGGTGGCAGGGGTATTCTTCAACCCAAAGGGCATCACCCGAAATTGGTAATGACCTTCTGGGGTTGAGAATGCTGACCTCTCCTTGGCCCCATTGATTAAGGCAATCTGCCAGTACCCAGACGTTAAATCAAACGTGCTGAGGAACCGGGCAGCTCACAACCGATCAATGAGCTCATCAGCTCTGGGGATGGGGTGCGCGTCAGTCCTGGTGACGGCATTGAGCCCACGGTAGTCCACACAAAACCGGAGTTCTGGAGTGGCACCGGGTGCAGCAGCCTTTGGGACCAAGACCACTGGGCTGGCCCAAGGACTGTTGGAGGGCTCAATCACCCCTAACGCCAACATCTTAGAGACCTCCTCCTTGATGCTGGCCCTGACCCGGTCAGTCAACCTGTAAATCTTGTGCTTCACAGGAGGGCTGTCACCAGTGTCCACGTCATGGGTACACCAGTGAGTAATACCGGGGGTCAGAGAGAACAGTGGGGCGAACTGTCCCAACAACTAGTGACAGTCCCCCTGCTGCTCCTGAGTCAGTGTAGGAGAGAGGATCACACCCTCCACTGACCCATCATGCTCCTTGGTAGACAGGAGGTCAGGGAGAGGCTCACTCTCCTCTTCCACCCCATCATCCGTCGCCAAGAGCATACTCACTTCGGACCTCTCGAAGTGGGGCTTGAGGCGGTTCACGTGAAGGACCCTCAAAGAGTTCCTTGGAGCCTGCAAATCCACCAGGTAGGTGACGTCACTTTTGCGCTCCACCACCTCATATGGCCCAGTCCACTTGTCCTGCAAGGCACAAGGTTCCACTGGGGCCATGACCCACACTTTTTGCCCAGGTTGAAATTCGACCAGAGTGGCATTCTGGTCATACCACCTCTTCATTTCTTCCTGGCTTGCTTCTAGGTTCGCCTGAGCGAGTTTCCTGAAGCGGGCAGTTTGGTTTCTAAAGGCCAGCATGTAACTAAACACATCCTGGGGAGTTTTCCTGGGAGCTGCCTCCCAGCCTTCCTTTACCAAACTCAGAGGTCCTCTGACAGGGTGACCATACAGGAGCTCAAAGGGGCTGTACCCAAGAGACTTCTGAGGCACCTCCCTGTATGCAAAGAGTATGAATGGCAAGAGGACGTCCCACTTACGCCTCATGGGTTCTGTTAGACCCTTGATCATGCCTTTCAAGGTCTGGTTGAATCTCTCCACCAGACCGTTTCCTTGTGGGTGGTAAGGCGTGGTGAACTTGTCGGTTACACCACACTCCTTCCACAGGGATGTCATATACTTGGATATGAAATTGGTACCCCTGTCAGAAACCACCTCTCTGGGGAAGCCCACACGGGAAAAGATCCCCATTAACGCCCGGCCCACCACTGGCGCCGTCGTTGTCCTGAGAGGGATTGCCTCCGGGTACCGGGTGGCATGGTCCACCAAAACCAGGATGTACCTGTTGCCCATGGCTGTCTTGGGATCCAGTGGCCCCACAATATCCATCCCTACCCTTTCAAAGGGTGTTCCAACAACAGGAAAAGGTTGGAGAGGAGCTTTGACCTTCCTCCCACTCTTACCACTTGCCTGGAAAGTTTGGCAAGACCTACAGTGTGCATCTGACTGCCTTCGCATTTGGGGCCAAAAGAAGTGGGTGACAAGCCTGTCAAAGATCTTGTCCTGCCCCAAATGTCCTGCCAAAGGCACGTCATGAGCCAGACCCAGTAGGAAGGTCCTGAAGCGCTGGGGTACCACCAGCACACAGGCTGATCCAGGATCAGCAACCTTAGGCTCACTGAATAGGAGACCATTCTCCCAGTAGATCAGATGTGACCCGGACTGATTACCAGCTGCCTGGTCTGCAGCCTGCCGCCGCAGACCCTGCAGAGTAGGGCACTCGTTCTGCTCCCTGCAGAACTCCTCCCTGGTGGGACCCCCTTCTTGCTGCCAATGGGTCAGCTCAGAGATGTCTCCCAGTTCGGCTACCTGCTCCCCTGTAGGCACCGGGGCGTCCCCCTCGAGGTCCGCCTCCTCCCGGTCCGTGTGAACTTCGGGGGCCGGTTTTCCGCGCCCCCTGCCCTTCCTCTTGGCAGGGACTTGGGCCATTGTTCCAGGCTCCAAGTCCTCTTGATCACCCTTTCTGACTGCCATTGACCGAGTAGACATGCATGCCCACTCTGGCAACCCAAGCATCTCCAAGTGAGACCTGAGCTCAACATCCTTCCATAAGGACTGCTCCAGGTCGTTACCTAGCAGACAATCTACAGGCATGGTAGGGCTCACAACCACCCTCAAGGGACCTGAGATCCCCCCCATTCAAAGGGAACCTGCGCCACCATACACTGGCGCTCAGAGTTGTCTACAGCAACTACTTGGTGGAATGCCCCTGGGACTACCTGCTTCTCAGAGACCAGGTGACACCGGACTGAGGTCACACTGGCTCCAGTATCTCTGAGAGCCTCTACCCGTTTCCCATTAATGGTCACCCAGGTGCTATATTTCTTTGTGTTAGGGGGCACCTGGTTTCCTGGGACCATCTCACTGTCCCCTAGTGAGACAAGGGTCATTTCTGCGGGATCCCCACCCTCCTGTGGGCACCCCTCCTCCCCAAGCGCTACACTAGCCAACACCTTGGTCTGCCCACCAGTGGGTGGCTGCGTCCCCTTCGGGCACCTGGGGTCCCCCTTCATGTGACCCACCTGGTCACATGCATAACACTTGTGGGGGCTGGTCTCAGCAGGCTTTCCTGTAGAGACCCCTTTCTTCTTATCACCTGGGGGATGGGAACCTTTACCCTGGGTACTAGTTTGGGGCCCTTTAGAGAACTCCTGAGTTTTACCCTTGTCCCCCCCACTCTCTGCTGGGGACCCTGCCCACCTTTGGCTGAGTCTCCCCCAAACGCTTTCTTGTGGACCCTGGTACTCACCCAGCGGTCCGCCTCCATAGCAAGCTTTCTGGGGTCAGTTAGCTTACTGTCAACTAGGTGCTGGCGCAGATCTGCAAAACATAGGCTAGACAAGTGCTCCCATGCAATCAAATTGTAGAGCCCCTGAAAATCTGTTACATTACTGCCCTTCACCCAACCATCCAGCGACCTACAGAACATATCCACACATTCCAACCAAGTGTTGGCCTCAGACTTTTTACTGGACCTAAACTGATCCCTGTACTTTTCAGGTGTGAGCCCATATCTAGTGAGGAGAGCGTCTTTCATGTCAGCATAGGTGAGGTCCTGCCCCTTAACAAAAGCTATCAGAGTATCCCTAGCTTCCTCTGGAAAGAGAGGCCACAACCCCGCTCCCCAATTCCTCTCAGGGACCCCATTCATTTGAATAGACGACTCGTACCCTTGAAACCACCTTTGAATGTCATCACCCTTCTTGTACTCTTTACCTACATTCTTGGGGATGTGTACGATCCTGTATGTGTGTGCTGAAGAATTGCTGCCACCATCTGAGCCGGTTCTACTCTTTAGCTCCAGCTCCTTAATCATTCTCTCATGATCTAACATCATCTTCTTTTCCTCCATGGCTATTCTCTTGTCTTCCCTCTCACTTTCTATTCTGAGTTTCTCCAATTCAAACCTCCTTACTTCCCGCCTGTCCTCCAGCTCCTCTGGGGACAAGCTACTGCTGCCTGGTCTGGAGGGTTCCCCCCCTCCCAAAAGCACATCCACCCTAGGAACAGGTTCCTCCACCTCTCCAGTGAGGTCACCAGATTGCTCCTGGCATGTCTGGTTGCTACCCAGGCCCTCAGCACCTTCTGTAGCTCATCCTTCCTGGTGAGGCCTCTGACCTGAACTTTCAGGTTCTTGCAAATTGATTTTAACTCCTTGACATTGTAGGCTTCCAATCGATCCTCCTCAAAGGCAATTTCTACTGATGCAATTGATGATACTATAGATTCAGGCATGTTGAAGTAGCAAGTTCAAACTGGCAAGATCAAAAATAGGCCAAAAAGAAAAAGAGCCTGTATGTGGTACGTAATGGTCTGCGATATGGTAGTAGTGCACACCAATCACTGTAAGTCAAGTGCAAACACAAGTCCTATCCTCACCGCTGACAACCAATGTTAGAAATGGGGGTCTCTAGTTGGCCAGGGCTTGCACCTTTGTCCAAGTAGGGACCCTTCTTCCTAGTCAGGATAAGGGAGTTACACTCCTAAAATAACCCCTGCTCACCCCCTTGGTAGCTTGGCACGAGCAGTCAGGCTTATTCTAGAGGCAGTGTGTAAAGCATTTGCACAAAACCAACGGTAATACAATGTGAGCACTACAAACGGACACCACACCAGTTTAGAAAAATATCCAATATTTTTATATACTTAAAACAAGACCAAATACGATAAAAATCCACTATACAGTACTTCAAAAATAGTTACTTCTCAAAATGTCTTTAAGTTGCAAAAAAAGTTAAAAAGCACAGTTCGTACGAGTCGGTAGTTCGGTCCGAGCCTACCGCGATGCTGAAAACAACAGAGTCTCGCAGTTCCCGCTGACTGCGTCGGTACGGGCCAGCAACAGCGGGACAGATTCGTTCACAGTACCTTTCTTAGTGCGGCTCACACAGGCGTGCGAGTCGGTCTTGGCATCCGTCGCGGTCGCGATGCAAAATGGAAGCGGTGCAAGGTGCGGTGTCCCTCGATGCGGTGCGGCAGCGGCTCGGTGACGATCGTGCAGACGGCGTCAGTGAGACCAAGGCTGGCGGTGCAGGGCGAGTCGGTGCTCGATGCGGTGCTGGCAGGTTGCGGTGCGGGTGACAGAGCCGGTTGTGGCGTTCGTCGCGGTCACGGTGCAAGGTGGAAGCGGTGCAAGGTGCGGTGTCCCTCGATGCGGTGCGAGCAGCGACTTGGTGACGATCGTGCAGACGGCGTCGGTGAGACCAAGGCTTGTGGTGCAGGGCGAGTCGGTGCTCTATGCAGTGCTGGCAAGTTGCGATGCGAGCGACAGAGCCGGTTGGCGGGAATTGGCGCTGGCCGAGCCGGACAGCTGTGCGTGACGAGTCGGTCACGGGCGTCGAGCCAGCAGCGACCGTGTCGGTGAGGCCAGGCCAGCGAGGTGAAGCGAGGCGATGCAGGTCGCGGTGTCTCTCGATGCGGTGCAGGCAGCGGCTCGGTGACGGAGTCGGTGAGACCAAGGCTTACGGTGCAGGGCGAGTCAGTGCGGCTTGCGGTGCCTTCGGGACATAAGGCCAGCAACGGAGTCGGTTGACAGAGTCGGTCGCGGTTCCCTCTTCTCTGTGGCAACTGAAACAGCAGTTCCAGGAGCGGTACCCAGAGGTTGGTGAAGTCTTTGCAGTCCCTGAGACTTCTTAACAGGAGCCCAGCTCGGTTCAGGCCCTTGGAGATACTCAGCACAAGTAGAGAAAGTTCAGTCCAGTCCTTTCACTGCCCAAGGCAGAAGCAGCAGCTGCAGGCCAACCCAACAAAGCAACAACACAGCAAAGGGGCAGTACTCCTCCTGGCAGCTCTTCCAGCTCTTCGTCTTGGCAGGTTCCTTGATTCCAGCGAGATCTAAAGTTCTGGGGTTTGGGTCCCCCTTTTTATCCTCAATTTCTCTTTGTTCTCTGAAGGCAGAGAGGCCTTTGCCTAGTCCAAACCAGTTCTGGTCAGTCCTGGAGCACTTTGTTGACAAGTCTCCTTCTTTCCTTTTGCAGTGTAGGCCAGGGACATCAGACACACCACAGGAGGTGGAGCCAGCATTGTGGAGGGAAGGCACAGCCCTATTCAGGTCCCAGGTGCAACTCCTCCCACCCATCTACATGTAGATCTTGCTATTCAGCCCTGTGCTGACTCACCCTGTCTCCTGGAATCCCCCAGCCCCTGTCACTCACACTCCAGACAAGGAATACACAACCTAGCAGAGGCAGGCTTGGATGGTTAGACAAGAAAATACCTACTTTCTAAAAGTGGTATTTTCAAACACAGAATGTTAAAACCAACTTCACTAAAATATGCATTTTATCATTCTGAGTTCAGGCATACTAAACTCGAATTTCTACCATGTTCCCTGGGTCAGTTAGGATCATAGGATGTAATAATCAAAACTGCCCATTCTAGCCTATGGGGAACATGTAGCCTTGCCATAGTGAAAAACGAAGTAGTCTGTAATTCACTATCAGGACATGCCACACACACCAGGGCATGTCCTTCCTTTCACATACAATGCACCCTGCCCACAGGGTTACCTTGGGCCTACCTTAGGGGTGACTAACATGTAGAAAAGGGAAGGTTTAGGGACTCGCAAGTGTGTGCTCTTGCCAAGTCGACATGGCAGCCCCGGGCTGCGCACAGGCTCTGCAATGGCAGGCCAGAGTTACACTTTACGGGCTGTTTGCGTGGGTGGCACAATCCAGTGCTGCAGCCCACCAACAGCATTTGATCTATAGGCCCTGGCTCTCGCAGTGCACTTTACTAGGGACTGACACATAGATCAAATAGGCCAATCATGGAAATACCAATCCATACACATTTTATACAGGAGCACTTGCACTTTCCCACTGGACAGCAGTGAGGAAAGTGCGCAGAATCATTACACCAGCAAAAACAGAGTAAAAAACGGGAGGTTAGAAAGCAAAAAGTCAGGGGAAACACGCCAAAAGATGCCAAGTCTAACACCTGCACTTAAAACTTATAGGTCACCCCTATGGCAGGCTCTTCAGTCCTGAGGGCAGGGTGCTTGGCTATAAGTGTGAGGGTTCCCCTGCATGAGCAGGACACCCCTACAAACCCCAGAGTCGAGTGTTCCCACTCCACACAGCCTCCGTGGGGTTCCTGGGTACTTATCTTGGGTGGTTCCTTGTTTCCCCAGCTCCTCTGAGTCTTCTGGTCCAAGTCCCATACTCCTTTGCAGTTTGCATTCCACTTTCTTAGTATATGGTTTGGCTAACCCCTGGAGACTAGTGCATATTTGTGCTACTTACCTGATTATTTTGAACTATTCTTGTGTGTATTGTTGATATCTCCGGGTAGGAGATATACCAATGTGTTAGTGATTGTACTGTGAAATAAATAGACTTATTTTTGTTCATAAAATACTGTATGGTTCTATTTCATCTAATCTACACTGTCGATTAAATGTGGTAAAACAAGCTGCTTTACCCTCCTTTAAGATAATTCTGAAGGCTGCTCTCCACAGCTACCACTTTGAGAGCTTTCTATTGTTATCAAAGACCACCATAATCACCATAAGGGTTGCTTAGATTAGTGCAAGGTGCAACACCCCTGAGAGAGTGCACCATATGCTAAGCCAGCCTCCTACAGCGTTGTTCCACGTAAATCCAGTAGATTTACGAGTAAACCCATCCTTGTTGCCAAATTGAAGTGATAAAGGTCCACTAAGTGTTGCAAAAGTTATACTTTATGCAGAGAAAATAAGTACAAATCAGTTACAGCAGGATCCAAGAGCCAACTGTCTCTACATGGAACCTTCACATTAAACCCATCATGACATTCTATTAATGCTAAAATGTTCCACCCTCCTATCTCCAAGCCACAGGCTTATGACAACATCATGATACCATCTTAAAGGATTTTTTGAGTGTACTTTTGCAAATAAAATGCTTCCCTGTGGTCTCCAAAGCAGCACGATTTTAGTTATTATTGTGTAGGAAACCGAACTCTTTATATGGTGCACCACAATAGGGTACACCGTGCAGAGAGGATGAAAAGACCCTTATTTATTTACAGAGGCAAAAGCAGATAATATTAACGCTCTATTTTGTGGTACTATGGGTGAGCAGTTAGCCTTATCAGAGGGTAATGCTAAACATTTGTTGTACACACCAAGGCAATAAATGATTACACATACTCAAGGAAAAGTACTTCTTTTTGTATAAATATTTAGGCCAAGAACTTCGGTATAAGGTAAATACTTTTTGCAATACCATAACTTACAGTAAAATGCAATAATCACGGTTGTGTGCAATTACCCAGAATACATTTCCTATGGAAGGAAAAAAACAAGTTACTTAACTGTGGTTCTCCAGTACTGATATCTTATAGATTCACATGCTTGAATCTTCCCCGTCGTCATGGTGGGAGTTCCACTGTAACAGCAAAATAGCAGTATCAAGATTTGAACGTAATTCCCCTTGAACTTCAATAATATTCAGTAACCAGTTAACATCATTTGAGAACATCCAAACTCCAGCCAATCAGAGCATAGACCCAGAGTATCCATCCCCTGCAGGGCCACCATACCTCAGATTTTGAGCATGAGTGCAGATAGAAGAATTATAGAGGTATGGATTGGTGAACCTGAAAGAGGAGGATGCAGGGCCGCATGTGAATCTATAAAAGATATCAATACTGGAGAATCACAGTATTGATATCAGGTAAGTAACTTGTTTTTTCTCCATTATTGTATCTTTTATAGATTCACATGCCTGAATCAGAATAGTAAGCAGTTATAAGGAACAAAGGAGGCAGGAAAACAGGTGAACCATCCCACCATGCAACCCAAAACAGCTAATAATAATCAAAAGCAGACAATGCAAATATAGAACAGAGACAGTCACCAAAACAGCATCACAGAAAAAGGAATAGACCTTAATAAGAAAAGGCCTACCTTATGCGAATAGTTGTCGCACAGCCGCTTGTCCAACTGCAAAATCCGCCTTCCGCCGTGTATCCAGGACATAGAGCATCGTGAAGGTATGGACGTTTGTCTGTGGCGCTGCCCTGCAGATGTCGGGTAAAAACACTCCGGCAAACAGGGCCGGGGACACTGGCATCTTATGGTTGGAAGGAGTGGTGACTTTAGCTGCAACCTTATAGTCGAGGAGACCCAGCGTGCAATAGATGCTTGTGTCAAGGCCTGACCCTTTCTAGGGGCGGAGAAGGCGATAAGCAGCTGGGTTGATTTACGGAAAACCTTTGTCCTTTGTAAGTAAAATTTTAAGCAACGCTTGATGTCCAGAGAATGGAGGGCAATCTCTGCGGACGTAGACGGAGAGGGAAAAAAGGAAGGCAGAACCACCGGCTCATTGAGATGGAATGTGGAAGGTACCATAGGAATGAAAGAAGGATTGGTGCGGAGTACCACTCTGTCCTGATGATACTGCAGGTAAGGCTACATTGCAGTGAAGGCTTGAATCTCACTAATGTGTCTAGCAGACGTGATGGCATAAAGAAAAGCCACCTTCCATGAAAGATATTTCAAATCGCATTTGTGAATCGGCTCGAAGGGAGACCTCATAAGTTGTGACAAGACAATGTTCTACTGCCAGAGGACTGGAGGAGGCCTTATCGGTGGGTGGGCCCTAAAGAGACCTTTCATAAACTCCTTCACCAGCCTGTTGGACCACACAGACAAATGGCTCGAAAGTCTCCTGTATCTGGAAATTGCCACCAAGTCACTCTAATTGACAAATGGGAAAGGCCAGCTTTGGCGAGATACAACAGATAGGGTAAAATGTCCTCTGGAGGCAAAGAGAGAATGACAAGAGTGCTCAACACACCATGAACAGAACCGCTTCCATTTAGCCGAGTAGCACTTGAACGTAGAAGTAGCTAAGGCTCTATTTAGTATGGATTTGCATTCATCAGAGAGCACTAACTCTCCAAATTCCGTGTGTTGAGGAGCCAAACTGACAATTGAAGAGTGTAAATCTGTGGATGAACCACTTGGCATTGGTTCATGGAAAGCCGATTCTCCGTTGGTTGGAAATGGATTGGCGAAGACTCTGATGGGCGATACAGCTCGGTGTACCAATACTGCCTTGCCCACGTCGGGCAATGAGAATAATGCGGCAGGGCTCCCGCTTGAGTTTCTGCAGAACTTTCTGAATGAGCGGGAACGGAGGGAACGCGTAAGCAAATGTTCCTTCCCAGGAAAAGTGGAAGGCGTTCCCCAGGGAGCCTGGCTGAGGATATCTGCTGGAGTAAAACTCACATTTTTTGTTGAGTGTTGTAGCGAATAGATCTAGGGTTGGCAACCCCCAACACTGAAATACTTTCCGCAGCTGAGTCACGTTTAGCTCCCACTGGTGATATTGCTTTGTGTCCCTGGTGAGGGAATCAGCCCATTCGTTTTGTATCCCTGGAACGTGTTGTACTTTCATAGATATGTTGTGGGATATTAGCCATTCTCAAATCTGCTGCTCTAGGATTGACCGGGCATGAGACCTCGTCCCCTCTTGCTTCTGTAGGTAGAACATGGTGCTGTTGTTGTCCGTGCGGACGAGTACTGACGATTCCCTTGTCCTTGGCAGAAAAGATTGGAGGCCCAGAAATACCAACAGATTTATGTGACACAATGCTTCTTGGTCTGACCACTTCCCCTGGACTTGTAATTCCTGAAGTTGAGCTCCTCATCCTTCCATGGAAGCATCCGATGTCATCACCATATCCGGTTTCGCTGGGAGGAAGGACAGGCTTTGAGAGAGATTGTCCCTGATCGCCCACCAGGACACTGCCACGGTCATCTCTGGTGTGATCGAAACTATGTCGTCGAAGTAGCCTCAAGATTGAATCCACTGAGTTTCGAGTTGTTCCTGGAGAGGTCTCACCCGTAAGCAGCAGTGTGGGATTAAGGGGATGCAGGATGACATAATCCCCAGCATTGACTTGTAAGTCCTTATAGAAACGCACCTTTTTGAGGAGAGGGACTGTGTCATTCTTTGTAGGCACGAAATCCTTTCTTCTGTGGAAAAGGCCAAAGAGCGATTGGTATCCAAGATTGCTCCCAGGAACACCAGCGACCTGGAAGGGATGAGAGAGGACTTTTCCCTGTTGAGATTGAGGCCCAGGGTGCGAAAAAGTCAAAGACAGGGTTTTGTAGATTTCCTGGCGCCCTGGAAGGATGGGGCCTTGACCAACCAATCCTCCAAGTAGGGAAATACCTGGTGACCGGATCGCCGGAGAAAATCTGCCACTGGCACCAAGCACATGGTGAAAACTCTGGGCGCTGATTTTAGCCCAAAAGGTAGCACCTTGAATTGGTAATGGCACCCTGCAACCTCGAACCTGAGAAAGCGGCGATGCTTCGGGTGTATGGGAATATGAAAGTATGCATCCAGAAGATCTAGGGAGGTCATATAATCTCCCTTATCCATGAGTAGAAGAATCTCCTGAAGCGATAACATCCTGAAAGGTTGACTTTTGATGAACGTGTTCAACAACGTGAGGTCCATAATTTGCCTCCATTTTCCTGGCTTTTTCTTGATTAAAAAGAAATAAGAGTAGAAGCCTAAGTTGTGTTGACTGCGTGGCACCTCCTCGATTGCTTGTTTGGAGAGGAGCAAACTGATTTCTTTTTTGAGAAGTGCAAGATGACGATGTGCAGTCTTTTGTGGAGGGAAATTCGCAGGCTGTTGAAGAAATTCCAGGGTGTGACCGTGATGGAATACGTCTAACACCCATTTGTCGGAAGAAATTATATTCCATTGGGCGAAGAATTTGGAGCAAGTTTGGGCCAATTGAAGTGGGACTGGGGTTACGGGTGCCTGTGAATCCCCATTGTCTCCTGTTGGCGTCATGGGATTTTCCTCCAGACGCGGGGTGTCTGCGTGCTGGTGCTCTAGTGTATGCTGGCATTGAGGTTTGGTGAAAAGACTGCGCTGAATATTGCGGACAAACCCCTGCTGATAGCAGGGTTGAAAACGCTGCTGGAGCTGGGGCCAAGAAAGAAACTGACCTCTCCCTCTTCCTCGAAAAGAAGAAAATTTATTTTGCAGGAAATTAGTTAGGGATTTGGCCATGTCCTTTTTAATGACTGCAACGCCTCATCTACGTGCTTGCCGAAGAGATATTCGCCGTCAAATGGCATATCCAGCACCTTAGCCTGAACCTCAGGGCGGAATGTCGTTGCTCTAAGCCATCCCTGCCTCCTCAACACGGCTGCTCCAGCCATTTGCCTAAAGGCAGTGGATGAAATGTCCAGCGCCACATCAATGATCTCCAAAGAGGCTCTCTCTCTCCTTCTGATTGGTATGTCCTTTGCTTCCTTCTTCTTATCCTCGGGAAGATATTCCAGCAAGGGGGAGATGTCGGACCACATTTGCCGGTCATATCTCCCAAGGATAGCCATGGCGTTGGAGGCCCTGCTGGCAGTTGCTGTCAACGAGGAGAATCTCTTGCCAATGTTATCCAACCTGCGCCCTTCATTATCCGGTGGGGCAGCACATGGCTATGCAGGATTTTTGGATCTTCTTTGGGCAGCCTGCATAATAACGGAGTCCGGTTGTGGAAGGCCAAAAAGACACGCAGGAGAGTCCTCAGGTGCCCTGTATTTTTTGTCCAATTTCAGGATAACAGCAGGAATGGAGGCTGGGGTCTTCATTAACTTCAGGCCCTCCTGCCACAGGTAATCCACTATGGGGATGGCCCTGGTGGAGCGCTGTGTGGTCTTAAAATCATGCAAAAAACACTAGTCTGCTTGAGGGGCATGGGAAGATCAAAACATTTTGATGCCTGCTCTAAGAGGTCATGTAAACCGCCGATATCATCTGGTGGAGAATCGGCCATCGGCAGAGTGGGAGAAGGTGGTGTGTGCGCCACATAGTCGTTACAGTCGTCCTGGTCATCCGGGTCCAACTGCAGCTCACCCTCTTCTAGCTGCTGGTCACCACTGTCAAACGCCTGGACAGGAATTTCCATGGGTGGCAGATATTTGTGTATCGGCAGCGTAGGCGTGGTCTGTGGATCTGGGATGATGGTAGGTACATCCTGTGTAGGAGGTGGCTTCTGGCTAGCATTAGCCTCAGGAAAACGTTTGTAATAATCACTGAGCATCAGGTGCAAGTCAGTGACCAATGAAATAGGGATGTTGATGGAGGGCTCCTGTTGACGCTCATCCTCCTGTTCCTCATATGGATAATGCTCCTGGAAAGTGTCGAAGCATTGCACGCTGGGACGTTCTGTGTCAGAGAAGGAATATTCACGCTCTAGATATATAGAAGGGTCATCCAGCACTTCCTTGTCCTCGGATTCTTGGCATTTGACCTTGAGCTGTGAAGGGCTATATGCAGGGCCCTAAGGACCCTCATCCTCTGATTCCTGGAAGTCCAAGAAGGAGCAGTAGGCAATGGAGAGATCTTAGAAAAGTCTTGCAAAAGAGAAGGGATCACCTTTGGAAAGCCATGTCTTTTCCCTTCATCGACGGGGCCCTCGACGGGATCATAGACGCTACTGTTGACGGTATAACTGACTGCGTCAGCAGGGTGGAAATGCTCGTAGACAATGCGGAGCCGAGCGGGACTGTCGACGGTGAAGATGTCGTCGACGGAGATGGTCTCACAGCTGCCGCCGACGATGACATCACCACTTCCATCATCGATGACTCTAGAGCCGTCGTCGTCCTGACTGCCAACGTCGTAGAGGTTGCCGACGAGACCGTCGACGGCATACCTGATCCGGTGGAGACGGAGGTCGTAGACAGAGAGTGTCTCGTCAATGAGGATGTCAACGTGCGGATTTCCTCCGAAGGAGCATCCTTGAAAGGAGTATGCGGCGCAGATGGAGGCGCAGAGTCAGATCTTTGCTGTACGTGAGAGGAGCCAGACTGTTCTTTTTTAGCCCTCTTTTCCAAAGATCTTTCCTTACTTTGAGATCTGGATTTTTTTTTCTCTTTGGGCAGAAGAAGAATCTTCTTCCTTTCTCTTCTTGGAGGAGGTATGAGGCTTCTCCTCACTCTCAGAGCCTGATTCCCTCGCAGACTTCCTCTTTCATAGCCAGAGGAGCAGTCTTCCCTCACGATCCTTGAGGGTTTTTGAAGAGAAAGTATGACAGTACTTACAGTCTCTGGGCTTATGATATGGATACAGACAATACAGGCATTCATTATGTGGATCTTCAGAGAAAAGGCTGGACTTTCCACAAGTCTTGCAGGGCCGAAACAGCCTCAGACATTCTGAAGAAAAGGTATACTCACTTCCAACTGTACCTCAGCTGAAGAGATGGTTGTAGAAAAAGAAGTGCCAGCTGGAAGTTCAAAAGGGTAACTCAGGGAGACTCCCTAACACAAGAGATAGGGTAAGAAATCTGAGGTTTAGTGGCCCTGCAGGGGATGGATACTCTGGGTCTATAGTCTGATTGGCTGGAGTTTGGATGTTCTAAAATGATGTTAACTGGTTACTGAATACTATTGAAGTTCAAGGGGAATTAAGTTTAAAACTTGGTACTGCTATTTTACTGTTACCATGGGACTCCCACCATGACGACGAGGAAGATTGAAGCATGTGAATGTATAAAAAATACAATACTGGAGAAAAGGCAAGTGATAAAAGCAATGCAGTACAGTTATTTTGTGGCTACCCTTTTCAAAAATGGAAGGTTCGGGCCAAGGTCCAAAGTGCCAAGGCCAAGTTCTCTGGAGCTTCCCGGGTTTATCAAGAAACAAGGCAAAATGGGTCTCTAGCTGGCACGCTACGAAAACCAGGGGCCACCTGCAAAAGCAAAGGGGGACTTGCAGGCAAGTCTGAAAGCTCTCAAGGGAGAGTAGAGGTCACAAGGGCTCTGGGTCCTTGGGAGCACAGATGGGCAAAGGCGTAAAGATGAATCTCGTGGTCAGGAGCTGGCAACTTGAAGCAACAATTCTGGAGCTGCAGGGCCACTGCTCAGGTGATTTGCCGGAGTCCAGCAGTCCCTCGTCGGGTGCTGGCTTGCTGTAACGTTGGGAGTCTGCCTGGACTACGCTTTGTAGGTTTCTGCAGCACGGGGTCCAGTACCCCAGGTGTTGGTGCATTGCAGCTCCAGTGGGTCCTGATGCCTCAAGACTTGGTGCAGAGGCCTAGCTGACCTTCCAGAGCAGGTGTACCTTCGGATTGCACTCAGAGACATGAGTCGGGTTGGGAGCTGGACTGGACTTTGCTGTGTTGGAGACCTGCGGCCACAGGGAGATAGTACCTTTATCTCGAGGGAGTTCTTTGGCAATTTGCGAAGTGGTGGTGACCCTCCAGGGTTTGTGGAGGCCACATAGTGACGAGACGTGCTAGAGGATGGTGATTGTCAAGTTCTGTGGCCGCAGGAAGAAGTTTGCGCCTAAAGTCCACCACGATGTCTGCAGCTCTCGGTCCAACAGCGTTTCTTCGATTGTCTTCTTCTTGAGTCCGTGGAATCTAAATTCAGGGTCTCTGGATGACACCTTAATGCTAAATTTAGGGGCGTTGACAAGGGAGTGACAGGTAGGGGCCAATGAGCCACTTACCTGGGGTGCCTATACCCTCTTATATGCCCAACTCCTATGGGAGGGAAACCTAGCCCTGATTGGAGAAGTCCCACCATTGTCCAGATGTAGGGCACTGAAAAATTTACTTCACCTCGCCTCCTGCACCTGAGGGTTGAAGAGGGCAGAGGGGGGTACACCTTCTATTCTTTCTAAGTGTTCCAGCCTGTAGTATTCCAGCCTCTCTTCCTGCCAAATGGGGGTGAGGACAGGAGGGGGAGGCCTGCTCCTTCTATCAGGAGAGGCTGGGGTCACTTTTCAAAGGTGGCAAGGCCCTTGAAGCTCCAGATGGCTCTTCCTGCCAGGAGAAGGTGTAACACCTCCGCCCAGGGCAGGCTTTGTTCTCGACCTCTGAGCGCGCTGGTGTTCACCCCATGAGGTTAAAAGTCTGTCTGGTGGTGACAGGGTGGCTTAGACCAGTCGGTGACCACACTAAGGGTTGGTAGGTTTCAGGGAATCCCTCTATGGGGTCCTCTGTGTGCAGTTATTGATAAATCTGACAATGGAATCAGTGCAGGTTTATTAGGATAAGATGTTTGGAATCAAACATCCCATAGTACAGTGAAGCCATCACAGAGCTGGGGAACTCATAATGATGAGTGTCCAGCCCATGTACTCTTCATTACTTCCTTGAGGCTATAAGGCCTGCCAGAGGGGTGTCTTACCTATATTCCATGCAGTCTCTGAGGGTATGGCACACAGGGATGTGTGCAAACACAAGGAGATGATGGACGGAGCGCTGCAACGTTTCAGACACTCACCCCCAGTCACAGATCTGGGTTGAATCCATCATCGTTCTTTAGCTCACTTCGCCACCCCAGTTCAGACACAGCTATATGCAAATCAGTCTTGACCCTGTGCCTCATGGGAACAGGCCAGCCCGAACTGCCAAGCCAGGTCTTCCCTGGACCAGAAACAAGCATCCAGGGACCGGTTTCGGGCTAACAGCCCTCATCAGCCAGGCTAGCTTGAATCCAGTGGCAAAGTGAGCAAGGGACCCACGTCTGGGCATACCCTGCCAACTTAGAGCGAACAAAGCAAACACAAGGAGATGATGGACGGAGCGCTGAAACTTTTCAGACACTCACCCCCAGTCACAGATCTGGGTTGAATCCATCATCGTTCTTTAGCTCACTTCGCCACACCAGCTCAGACACAGCTATATGCAAATCAGTCTTGACCCTGTGCCTCATGGGAACAGGCCAGCCCAAACTGCCAAGCCATGTCTTCCCTGGACCGGAAACAAGCATCCTGGGACCGGTTTCGGGCTAACAGCCCTCATCAGCCAGGCTAGCTTGAATCCAGTGGCAAAGTGAGCAAGGGACCACGTCTGGGCATACCCTGCCACCTTAGGGCGAACAAAGCAAACACAAGGAGATGATGGACGGAGCGCTGAAACTTTTCAGACACTCACCCCCTGTCACAGATCTGGGTTGAATCCATCATCGTTCTTTAGCTTACTTTGCCACCCCAGTTCAGACACAGCTATATGCAAATCAGTCTTGACCCTGTGCCTCATGGGAACAGGCCAGCCCGAACTGCCAAGCCATGTCTTCCCTGGACCGGAAACAAGCATCCTGGGACCGGTTTCGGGCTAACAGCCCTCATCAGCCAGGCTAGCTTGAATCCAGTGGCAAAGTGAGCAAGGGACCACGTCTGGGCATACCCTTCCAACTTAGGGTGAACAAAGCAAACACAAGGAGATGATGGACGGAGCGCTGAAACTTTTCAGACACTCACCCCCAGTCACATATCTGGGTTGAATCCATCATCGTTCTTTAGCTCACTTCGCCACCCCAGTTCAGACACAGCTATATGGAAATCAGTCTTGACCCTGTTTCTCATGGGCACAGGCCAGCCCGAACTGCCAAGCCATGTCTTCCCTGGACCGGAAACAAGCATCCTGGGACCGGTTTCGGGCTAACAGCCCTCATCAACCAGGCTAGCTTGAATTCAGTGGCAAAGTGAGCAAGGGACCCACGTCTGGGCATACCCTGCCAACTTAGGGCGAACAAAGCACACACAAGGAGATGATGGATGGAGCGCTGAAACTTTTCAGACACTCTCCCCCAGTCACAGATCTGGGTTGAATCCATCATCGTTCTTTAGCTCACTTCGCCACCCCAGTTCAGACACAGCTATATGCAAATCAGTCTTGACCCTGTGCCTCATGGGAACAGGCCAGCCCGAACTGCCAAACCATGTCTTCCCTGGACTGATGTCATTTGAGATGTCATCAGTGATGTCATCAGTGATGTCACTGACCATGTCATGAGTGATGTAATATGTGACGTCATCAGCAGTGCATTGCGGGGGCGCGAGTTATAGTTAGCTGAACTAACTATAACGGGGGAATTTCACGGGTTTTGTACGAGTGCAATGTCCAACTAACTATAACTGTCCCTAAAACCTATGGTTTTTCAGTGAACTTGTAAGGTTTTTTAAATGCTAATTTCTAACTATAACGTGCCTGAAACCTATGGTTTTTTTCAGTGAATATATATATATATATATATATATATATATATATATATAAAACCATATGAGTACATGCATGTAATCACATATATAAAACATGCACAAATAATCCACAAAAAATAAACAAAAAAATCACAAAACAAGTGATACTTGTTTAAAAAGATAATCAATACACATTTGATTAAAACAAAATCTAAGAAAAAGATTCTAATTCTCATTAATGGCCATAAAGTGCATATTCATTTAAAAGTATACCCAATGTTTATGTGCGATGGCCAGTTCATATTATATTTTGCGGTACAGCCCAGTATTAAACAATAAAAGAGCCCTGATAAACAATCAAAGATTATTGTGCTATTATATGCAACTTTTTAAGCAGGTAAAAACAACATAAAATAGGTAAAGAACATTGTTATAAGCAAAGCATACCTAGACAAGATGGCACTATAATGTTAAAAGCTATTGCATAAATAGTACATTGAAAAAAGTGCTCATAAAAAACCTTTAGGATAACAATTTTAAAAAGGCCTACTTAGGTGCTAGATCACATTAAGATTAACAGTTAAGAATAAATAGCATTGAGTTTCAAGGAGAACGATAATTGCACAAGTATTGGCCTCAAGCTCTACATCTGTAGAATTATTTAGGCTGGTAGCTGCTAGTTAGACAACTTGCCCTTGCATGTCAGGTCAAATTTAGGTATCTCAACAAGGCAAATTTATTCACACGTGTTGGATCTGAGGACAGGTTGTGCAACAGCGCAGTAGATAAATCCCAAAAGGCAACAAGTCGGAATGATCCACTTAAAGCAGGGTAAGAGATATTTTGGAGCCGAACAATTGCAATGGACCTCAAGTTTCCTTAGCTGAAAAACAAAAAAGACACTCATCCACAAGACCATTTACCCCTTTATAATTTACAGTTAGTGAACTAAAAGGAAAAGTACAATTTCTAGAACAAATATATAACGTTTTAGCTTTATGGTGGGTAACCTTATTCATATAGTAGGATTAGTCAATCTGCCAACTACTAGTGGGACAACTTGCCCGTAGGTACCAGGCCCAATTTAAGTATCTTGACAAGGCAAACACCGTTTGTTCATTTGTGTCAGAACTAAGGACACGTTGTGCCACGGCACACTGACTAAAACCCAAAAGGCAACAGATCGGAATAATCCACTTAGAGCGGGGTAAAATATATTTTGGACAGAAGAATAAAATATGGGCCTCAGTTTCCTTGACTGAAGGACAGAAGGGACACTCATCCACAAGACCATTTACCCCTTTCCATTTTGCGGTCAGTGAATTAAGAGTAAGAGTACCAATTCTGAAACAAAAATATAATGTTTTGACTTTATGGGGGGGTAATCTTATCCATATAAGCCTCGTATTCTGGAAGGGGTTTTGGACCAAAAACCTATGTTACACCCTCCGGTCGAGCACCCCACCAGGTTTCAGTCACAACATGCTCCCAGTAGTTCCTCTTGATTTGCACACCCATGTTACTACCCAGGCTTTCTGGGTTTTCCCACATTTCATACATATGTTAACCAAGACATGGAACAATTCTTATCCAATGCAATCAATTCTTTCAGCACCATCCTATATGAAGCCAGTTCAGGGGTGGACAAGACTCTAATCCAACATTTTATAATCCTTAGATAAACAATGTGATCAACCCTCTGTAAATCCAGATCCCACCTCAACGGTGTCATTGGCGTAGTACTTGGCAAATTGAGGAGAGATCTTAGGAATTTATTTTCTGTGAAGTAGGGGGCAAATGCCACAAAGTCCCCAAAATGTCGGCCCCACACAAAGCACCACCTAGCGCGACTCCTCTATACAACTCTAGCACCGGGGACAATGCCCTGCTTGAAGTACTTCTATATTTTTTTTAAATAACTGACGAACTGTGTTGCAAAAGTGATTAGACTACAGTTTGTCTGACAATCTCACACCTAGGTAATCAAAACTTCTAGCCCACTCAAATGGGGCACCATCAACATTCATCTTGCCTTTAAATGCACGGTGGGAATTTAGAGCCATCAATTTTGTTTTACGGCATTTATTTAGAGGCCTCTCGTTTCACAGAATTTATTAAATTCACCCAACAATACTTGAAGACCCATGGGAGATAAGAAGGGTGTCCTCAGCAAACATCAGTACCAGGGTGCTGATGTTTGCTAGTTTAGGAGCATCATGTTGGCACCCATTCAGCCAATCTACCAATCCATTTATGTATAAGCTGAATCAGGTAGGAGCTAATATGCACCCTTGTCTAACCCCCCGGTCTATGGGAAATCTATTAGTGAGGACTCCTTGATTGTTCCACCTTACTTGAGCAAAGGTACCGGTGGGTAATTTACTTAGATCTCCGAGATGTTGTATTGCTTAAGAACTTCTCACAAAGCTTTCGTGGATAGTATTGACTGGGTGTCATCAGCGTAGTTTACAAAATGACACCCCAAAAGATTTAATCATGGTCAGCAGAGGCCGGAGGTATATTGAACAGGATGGGGCTTAGACTTGATCCCCGTGGAGCACCATGAAGAATTGGTTTAAATTCAGAGACATAAGGGGGGAGAGATATTGCCTGGATTCTACCAGTAAGATAGGAGTCAATCTAATCAAGAAGGACACCACCTACCCCAATCTCCTTGGGTCAGTAGAGTAGGATTTGGTGGTTGATGGTGTCAAAGGCAGCGGACAGATCTAACAGAACCAGGACTGCTACCCGACAACTGTCAACCACCATTACCAACTCATCAGTTGCCACTACCAGTGCTGCCTCCATATCATGGACTGGCCTAAAGCCCATTTGTTCTGGCGCCAATAGTTCATTTTGCTCTAAAAAAAACTAGCCAATATTTTACTGATGTAATTTTGCAAGGATTTTGACTGGGTAGGGAAGTAACGAAATTGGGCGATAATTAGTGGGGTCCTTAATGTCGGCCCTTGGTTTCTTTAGCAATGGAGTTATTATAGCTTTCTTCCATGCCGATAGCACTGTTTCTGATGTTAGGAATCATGGTCATACCATTGCTTCTGGAGCTCCTGGCTGGCCTCAAGGTTTTTATTTGCTTTCTCCATGTATTCAGCCATCCTGGAGCAGAGGCCAAGCACATAGTCTACTATGTCGTGCTTAGGTTCAACATAAGGTCTCTCCCATCCCTCCTTCACAAAGCACAATGGTCCCCTGACAGGATGACTAAATAGAAGGTGAAATGGGGAGAATCCCACTCCCTTCTGTGGCACTTCCCTGTAGGCGAAAAGCAGGCATGGACATCCCATCTCCTTTTGAGCTTATCAGGGAGTCCTCCATTCATACCTTTAATGGTCTAGTTGGATCTATCAACGAGGCCATTACACAAGGGATGGTAGGTGGTAGTGAACCGGTAGGTCACTCCACACACCTCCACATATGTTTCAGGTAGCCAGACATAAAGTTTGTACCTATGTCTGACATTACCTCCTTAGGGAAACCCACCCTGGTAAAGATACCAATGATGGCCCTAGCCACTAAGGGGAATAGCCTCAGGATACCTGGTGGCATGATCCACTACCACCAGAATATATCTGTTTTTCTGATGCTGCAGAAGGGTCAAGGGGACCAACAATGTTAATCCCTATCCTCTCAAAGGGAACCCCAACCACTGGGAGTGAAATTAAGGTGGCCTTTGGGTGGCCACCCCTCTTGCCAGTGGCTTGATAGGTGGCATAGGAGTTACAAAACTCCTTCACCTTCTGGGGAATCCCTGGCCAGTAGAAGTGGCTGACTAGCCTACTCCAAGTTTTGGTCTGGCCAAGTTGTCCAGCTAGAGGGATGTCATGGGCCAAATTGAGGAGGAATTCTCTAAACGCTTGAGGCACTACCACTCTCCAGTGGCGCCAGGTTTGTGGTCTCTGGCCTCAGTGTAGAGAATCCCCCCCTCACAATAGGTCCTGTGGGAACCACTGACATTACCTGCTTCCTGTGCAACAGCTTGCACAGTTCTTCCCAAGATGGTCCCAATGGGCCCAAAAGCTCAGCCTGGTAAGGCTCCAGCTCCCGAGGCTCAGTTCCCTCTGGGGCTACTCTTCTACCCCCTCAGGAGAAGGGTCTGATGTCTGTTTGGAAGCTAGCTCCCCAGTCTTCCTCCCTTTTCTCTAGAAGGGCTGGGCCATTATTCCAGACTCCAGAACGTTTTTTTTCACTCTGGGCTCTGCTCTGTGCTCTGGTTTTTATGCACACCGAGAGTCAAATTCCAAGCAATTGAGCATGGATTCTCAGTTCTGCCTCAGCCCAGGCTGAGGACCCCAAATCATTACCAACAGTCGACTGGGATTGAAGAAGACACTGCTACCTCTTTCTAGCCAGCAACACCTCTCCAGTTAAAGGACACCATCGCCATGGGATGGCTTGTTGTCACATTGTCAGTATTGGTGACTTGGATAGGTCCTTCTAGGCAGATCCTGTTTAGAGACCGCCAAATTCTTAGTCACTATGGTGACACTAGCACCAGTGTCTCTGAATGCCTCCACCCTAACCCCATTTATCGTAGGATGCTGTCTGTATTTGTGCCTATTAGTGGGCCAGACAGCTAAGATGGCTACATCCACATCCCCTACTACAGTCGCCTCAGTGAGCTCCCTGAGCTGGCTAGTGCTCTTCTGAGATCCCAGCTATAGATTGGCAACTGCATTAACTGCAGTTGGACTAGAGGCATTTTTCTTGTTTTTACAGCAAGAGGCACCAGTTAGGTGCCCTGTGGTTCTACAGTCATGGCACAGAGCCTTCATGGGATCCCTGTTCTTCCCCTGGTACCCACTCCTTGTGAAGAGTATTGGGGCTAACCCTCCTCAACAGGCTTTTGGAGGACTGGAGAAGACTCTGTTTTTAGAGTTACCCTCTTTCCCTTGAGGGTTGCTTTTTGGCCTCTTTCTTTTGGTCTCCCCACCAGTGGTAGTTTTGGTCACCCTTGACTCAGGGGTCTGCCATCTTCCCCAACTCTTAAGGAGGAAGTGGATTCAGGTCTACCAGGAATTGATGTACCTTCTCTTTATGACAATTACTTAAAAGATGCTCCTTCATTATCAAATTATAAAGCCCTTCAAAGTCATACACATTATTACCAGCTTACTAACCTCCTAGTGATTTCACTGAGTAGTCCATGAAATCTACCCAGGTCTGGCTCTGGGTTTTTCGAGTCTTCCTGAACTGAATTCCATACTTTTCAGTGGTGAATCCAAAGGCCTCAATCAGGATACCCTTCATGATATCATAGGATTCAGCATCTTTCTCATCAAAGTGCACTTTCCTGAGAACATTTCCCACAGGATCGCACTCAACAGTTCCTATTGATCTGTCTGCTAAGGCAGGCCCTCTGAAAAGCAATGAACCACCTGGTGATATCATCACCCTTAATGAATTTTGGGACAATCCCTTTGGGGATATTAGGGTCAAAAGAATCCTCTTCCTCCCTAGTTATTATTGTGCTGCTACCAACTCTTTTCTCTCTTTTTCTATAGCTAGGAGTTGAGCTTCTATAGCTGCCCTCCTGGGATAGTCTTTCCAGAGCAAGCTCTTCATCTGGAAGTGCTCCTCTGTCATGGGGGTTTGCATCACAACTCCCATTATCTGTATTCTGATGATCTTCTGCAAGATCAGTGTCATCCTCTGGATATTCTTTATCATACTCTGCCAAAAGCTCCAGGAGCTGTGCTTTGGTAGGGTTTGATCCAGTCTTAGCGCACACGTTTTACACAGACCTCTAAGCTGTCTCTTTGGTAGAGACAGGTAAGGTGTGAGGACGAGCTCCTCCACCTGAACCAGCTCTTCAGAAGTGTTGCTTCTGGTACTCATTATGTTTTACTAAGCTGGGAACCTTTTTGGAAAGAATACAAAATCCTAATGTGAGAGGCTGGCTTAGTATATGGTGCTTAATTGTTTAAGTGTAGCACCCTGCACTAATCCAGACAACACTTATGGTTATTTTAGTGGTCTTAGACAACCTTAGAAAGCTCTCTAAGTGATAGTTGTGGAGAGCAGCCTTCAGGCTTAGTTCATAAGGAGTGTAAAGCAGCTTTTTTTACCAGTACTTAAATCTTATGGTATAGGTTAAGTGAAAAAGAATCACACAGTGTAGTTATAAAAATAGGTCTTTTATTACAAACACTCACTAACACAATGTATTATCTCCTACCCGGAGATATAAACACAATACACACATTATTTAGGAAAATAGAACACGTAAGTAGCACAAATACACAGTGGTCTCCAGGGGAAGACCAAACCATATACTAAAATGGTGGAATGCAAACCACGACTCAAGACAAGAGTGGAACCAGAAGATGTAGAAGAGCCGGGGACCGAAGGAACCACCCAAGAGGAGCATCTCGGAACCCCACAGAGGTCGTGTGCAGAGTGGGAACACGACTGCGTACTCAATAGAAGCCTATGGGAAAGTCTGGTTGCAGTTTTCAAGAAAAAGGACCCTTCCCAGCAGACCCTGAAGAAACCCTGTGGAAGATGGAAGGTTGGAGAGTCACCTCACCCATGGATACCCCAGGAACCAGAATACCTACACCAGGGAAGCCGGGTGCATAGGTGTCAAGTGACGTCAGAAACCGCCGTAGACCACAATGGAGGACTTCAGGAAAGTTGCTGCTGGAGAAGTAGTTGAAGGAGTCCGGCGAAACCCAAAGGTGGATCCAAGGTGAGAAGAATCTGCAAGCAGAGGGGACAGTGTCTATGCCACTCAGGAATGATCAGGAGACACGAAAGACGAATGCCCACCGATGTCGGAGATGCAGGAGAGTTTGACGGTGCCCTTAAAGTTGCAGCTGCACGAAACAGGCGACGATGAGGAAGACCAGGAGCTGTTTACGAGCTGTCCCATGTCGGATGTCGAGAGCCAAGGGGTCTGTGTCTGGCAGGGGCACCAACAAGCCTTGCCAGCGGCAAACAATGTAGACGATGAAAAAGGAGCAGTGTCGGGACCAGCAAGGTCCAAGTGACTCACGACGCACAGGTAAGTCGGTGCAGGCCCGAGCAAGTAGGGCAGCCCACTGGAGTCGAAGAAGACTCTCAAGAGGACCCACGGGCCAGAGGCACAGGAGTCGCAAGAGGACCTTGAGCAGCTCACCAAATGATAAAGGCCCACGGTGCAAGGGATGCGGTGCAGGCAAAGATCTTGTCTGCAGGAGATGCTTGAGTTTGGAACTTCTTGGAGCCCGAAGATCTCTGGAGGAGAGAGTCAAGAAGCCTTGGCAACGGCAAGTCAACACGGTGCACAGGGGTTCTGTTCGAGCGGTTCCGACGAGGGAGACTGCTCAACCTCGATAAGAAGACAGTGCAGGCCTCGAGGGAGTTGCAGAACCACCACCTGTGTTGCTGAGCCTTTCGGAGTCCGTGAGTGCCCAGGATCAGCAGACCGGTCAGCTGCGTTGAGGTGCCTGTGGATGCAGGGGAGTGATACCTTCACTCCAAGGGTCATTCCTTCAGGTGTCTTTGGATGTCCACAGGCCTAGTGAAGAACCTGTATGGAGCACGGGCACAGACGTTGCAGAAGACCAGCAGGACGACAAGACCAGGAGCAGCAGGAATCCTCCCCTGTGCAGTCTCGGTTCCCAAAGCGAAGTCTAGCGAAGTCCAGATGGTCAAAGTTGAAGTGGTATGTGATCTGAATCTTGTCTTACGATGAATCTAGGGACCCACCCACAGGTAAGCCCTTAAGTACCTTAAGGAAAGGGTTTGGACAACTCAGGGGTCCCTCCCAGAGGAGGGGCTGGATAGTGGGGAGGCTACTCCCATGTGCTTTGACCAGTTTCACACCAGAGCAGGAACCAATGGCTCCCTGAACTGGTTTGAGCTGGAGTATGCAAGGAGGGCACCAAATGTGCCCTTCAAGCAGTCTCAGTGGTGCTGGCAAGCGCCCTCACCCTGCCCCAATACACTAAACCCAGTCTGGGAGGTGGTCACACCTCCCTGTGACAGGATATCTGTTGTTCTGCCTTCCCCTGCTCGAGTTTGGCTCAGCAGCAGGAGGGCAGAAACATGTCTCTGGTCGGTAGCAGCCCTAGCTTGCTGTCCGGTTCTGGAAGACTGGTACCGGGAGCACAGAGGGCCTCCTGTAGGAGATTTACAGTGCATGGAATCATACCTCCACACCATTTACGGTGTGGGAGTATGATTCCAGCATATTTGTTACCAAACATGAAGGGGTTCGTTACAGCTAGTTTAGAGATGGTCATCGCGCATGGCCACTCTATATATCGTAATGGCTGTTGCACTTACATCCCGGGAGAATGGACTCCGTAGGTTGTAGGGGTGCCCCGCTCATACAGGGGCACCCTCACACTTAGAACCGAGCACCCTGCCTTCAGGATTGAAAGGCCTGCCTTAGGGGTGACTTATAGGTTTTAAGTGTAGTGACCTCAGATATAAGAAACTTATATCTGCTGTAAGTCGTGCTCGCACCAGCTTACACAGGCTGCAATGGCAGGCCTGTAGTAACAATTTGAGTGGTCTCTCATGGGTGGCATAATGCATGCTACAGCCCATGGGAGACCCCTTGTGTACCTATGCCCTGGGTACCTTAGTACCATATACTAGGGACTTTTTAGGGGACACCAGTAGCCAATATGGAGTGTACCTAAGTACTCACCATGTCCAATTTAGGGAAGAAGCACAGAGACTGGGGTCCTGATTAGCAGGATCCCAGTCAGACTAGTCAGAAAACATGACACCAGCAAAAAGTGGGGGTGACCATGAAAGCAGATCCTACTTTCCTACACCTAACAACACTGGCTTCCTAACTACAGTAAGTTTTTGACTTTTTAAAACAGTTGTACAAATAGGGACCTAACCAGGGCCCTAACACTTATTTTTAAAATTTAGAAAAATAGTCAATTCACAAAATACAATTTAACTAAAGGCAGTTTTGTAACCTTACTTGTGTGATTACTTTATTGTCAGAGTAGTCCAGCGAACGGAAAATCATAGATCCCACCACTGATCCACCTATGTAGGAAACCCACCTCTCTATATATTGCATCAGAATGGGGTACACTGTGCAGAGAGTGATTGTATTGATTTCCAGAGGCAAAAGTAAATTATACTAACGCTCTATTCTGTGGTAGTGTAGGCGAACAGATAGGTTTATCAAGGGGGTGCTAAGCATTGTTGTACACACCAAATGAAATAAATATTTTCACATACTCAAAGAATGAAGTTGGGACCAAATTGAAAAAATAGTACTTCTTTTTATATAAATATTTAGACCAAGAACTTCAGTACAGGGTAAATACTTTTCGCAATATGATAACTTAGAGTAAAGTGCAATAATCACGGTTGTGCGCAATTACGCACAAAACATTTCCTATCCAAGGCAAGTGGAAAAAGCATTGTAGTACAGTTATTGTGTGGTTACCCTTTTGGAAATTGGAAGGTTCGGACCAAGGTCCAAAGTGCTTACCGAGTAAGAAGGGAAAAGGGGTCTCTGTAGCTGGTGCGCTATGAAGACCAGGGCCCACCTGCAAAAGAAAAGCAAAGGAGGACTTGCAGGCAAGTCCGAAAGCTCTCAAGGACAGTAGAGGTCGCAAGGGCTCCGAGGCCTTGGGACCACAGCTTTGGTAAAGGCACGCAAAGATGAACCCGGCGGTCAGGAGCTGGCACCTTAGAGTGACAATTCTGGAGCTGCTGGGCTACTGCTGAAGTGGGTCACCAAAATCCTGAAGTCCCTCATCAGGTGCTGGCTCGCTGTAAAGTTGGAGTCCACCTGGACTCGGCTTTGTAGGTTTTTGCAGCAAGGGGTCTGGTACCCTGGGTGTTGGCCCCTTGCAGCTCCGGTGGGTTTTTATGCCTCAAGACTTGGTACAGAGGCAGTGCTGACCCTCCAGAGCAAGTGTACCTTCGGATGGCACTCAGACGTCGGTTGGGCTGGGGAGCTGAACGACGCTGGACTGGAATTTGCAGTATTGAAGTCCTGCGGCTGCAGGGAGATAGTACCTCTATCTCAAAGGAGTCATTTGGCAATTTGCGAAGTGGTGGTGACCCTCTGGGGTTTGTGGAGGCCACACACCGATGAGACAAGCTGGAGGATGGCTTTCGTCGAGCTCTATGGCGACAGGCAGGAGTTTGCGCCCAAAGTCCACAACGAGGTCTGCAGTTCTCGGTCCAACAGCGTTTATTCGTTCATCTTCTTATCTCTGTGGAATCTAAATTAAGGGTCTGGGGATGGCAGCAAAATACTAAATTTAGGGGCATTGACAAGGGAGTGACAGGTAGCGGCCAATGAACCCCTTATCTGGGGTGTCTACACCCTCTATTATGCCTAACTCCTGTGGGAAGGATACATAGTCATAGCAGTGATTGGAGAAGTTCCACCACCTTCATGATGGTGGGCACTGAAAAATTTACTTCACCTTGTCTCCAGCACCTGAGGGGTGAGATAGAGGAGGGTGGCACATCTCCTATTCTTTCTAAGTTTTCCCACCTGTCTTCCTGTAAACGGGGGTGAGGACAGGAGGGGGTGTTGTATTCCACTTTAGGTGTCCGTATATAGGTTTTCCTGAAACATGTCCTTATATAGGCACAATTCGCATTGCCTTTATATAGGCATAGAATCCCAGTCCTTATTTAGGCATTAGCCGTGCACTCCAAATACAGGCATGGTCACCGACATCCGTCCACCCTAACGTCACAACGAGTTCTTAGAAACCAGACCCTTAAGCTCTTGGGAGTTCCCCTAGCACAGGATTATTGATTTCTCCAAGAACTCATCTATTATGTATGAACCGCTATACCTTAAGGGTTCATTCCTGACGTCTTCCTCTGTCCGACTTCACGTCAATGCTAACATTCCAAGGCACCTACCAGGTATAAATATACCTTTCCTTGCCCAAGCAAGTTAGGAGGAGACCTCGACTTTAGAGGAGCCCGTATCCCGGCCTGACGCACTGAGAAGACGCTGTCATTCCTGCTCGCAGAAGAATCCAGCTTCCAGTGTTCTGACTCCCTTCACGGGGTGTTAGAGTTCGAGTCGGAAGGAGATTCCCACCTCTCTCATTCTCAAGGTATGGAGCTGACTAGAACCTAGAGGGACTCTTGGCATACTAGACTTAACATACTCTTAGTATACCATACTAGAGAATACTCCACCTACTTCTACTCTTCCCTACACCTAGACTAGGTTAGGTACACTGGGGTAGAACTAGCTTAGAGACGCATCGTATGAGTACTCGAATTTTTAGCTCTTGTTATTTATGTACGTGAATATATGCTAAAAGATAATGCTAGCGCAGTATTATTTATTTCTACTGCTTACGCTGTACATTATTTATCTTGCATACTGTCTTGTGATCATAACAGCACATATCTCTTACACGAGAAACAAGACTGTTCAATAAAACCTTTTTATTGAAACGCCCGTCTTTTCTTTCTGTGTAACTCTGTGGAAACTAAGCATGCACGATTAGCTGAGTAAAACTGTTATCTATTGTTTCCACGATTCTGAGACGTGTTCCGATTCTAAAGGGAAACAAAGTAGTCATGTTTATGCGGTTGCCAGAGACTACTCCCTTCTTGTTCTCAAGGAGTTTCTAGTGGCCTCTGAGCTAGCTGGCACAAAGTAATTAAGTTTAATATACTCGATAGGGACATACCGACCTCAGTCCTATGTCAAGCCAATAGGGTATATTATTCCAATGCGCAGAGCCTATTAGGGAAATAGGAACTACACTACATGGCGCCCAAACGTTTGGTAAGGCAGTAATTTAACGCTAGATACTGAGTAACTCAGTCGTGCTTTTTTCTCAGAGACCCCTACTCACATACTCCATAAGACGTCTGGAGTGGGTAGGGTTAAATATCCGCCAAAACTAAATAGGACAAAAAACCCTATATATTAGTTGCTTGGTTTAATCAACGTTGAAGGATACAGTGTTCCAAAATATTGTGCACCATATCTTTTGTTTCCTTGAAACTTGGTCTACATTTTTCAAAAAACAAATGTCCACACGCGGGGACAATGACACCGAGAACGGTGTAGCTGCGGCTGACCCAGTCGTAACAGCTTTTAACTTCACAGGTTTAAATGAAACCGAGGAGGGTGTTATAGACATCCATCCAAACTTAAGAAGAGCCATCACTCTAAAACTTACAAACACGGCCTACCACCAAGAGGCGGTAGAGCAGTTTTCGTGATAGAGGCACACGAATCCTTTCAGACAGAGGTATTCTAGTCATGGATAGTATTCCCTGAATCAAATCCAGTAACAAAACTGTTTCACTTCTACAAAGAAGATGAACCACCAGAGGAATATATTCCTTTCGAGGATATTGAAATTCCACTAACATACCAGGAGCATCAGCTCTGGTTTAAAGGCGCCCTAAAACATCACAAAAATATTACCAGGCTCAGTCCACTAGGTAGACCAGGAGCAACATGGCCGATTCTAGCCGGCTACACACCTCATCCTGACATCGATGTAATGTCAGACGAGGAATTACTTACTCAACTTACAGAGTTAATAAAAATTTACAGACAATTGGTCCAATATGTCATGCGGACTTTCACAGTCCAACCACCATTGACCATTCCAAATCAAACCCCTCAACAGGGGAATACACTAAAAATTACACCACAGACTTTATACGCAATCATGGGTAAAATGCCCACAAATCGTGAGCAAATTCCATTCTGGATAGCTAAAAAAATTACTCAAATCAAAGCAGTATTTCCAAATACTAGCCCTTATGAGAAACACAGAATCCTAACAATCTGTTTACCAATGGGGATCACACCACAACTGGAAGACTGCACCACTTGGGGCTCAGTCTTTGCTGCCATCTATACTAAAACACATCAATCATATCATTTGTAAAGCGCACTACTCACCCGTGAGGGTCTCAAGGCGCTGGGGTGGGGAATGCTGCTACTGCTCGAAAAGCCAGGTCTTGAGGAGTTTTCTGAAGGTCAGCAGGTCTTGGGTCTGCCGTAGGTGGATGGGGAGGGTGTTCCAGGTCTTGGCGGCGAGGTGGGAGAACGATCTGCCACCGGAGGTCGCTCTTCGGAAGCGGGGGACTGTGGCGAGGGCGAGGTCGGCAGAGCGGAGCTGGCGGGTGGGGGTGTAGAAGCTGAGTCGTCTGTTGAGGTACGTTGGTCCAGTGTTGTGGAGTGCCTTGTGTGCGTGGGTGAGGAGCTTGAAGGTTATCCTCTTGTTGACCGGGAGCCAGTGCAGGTCTCTCAGGTGGGGTGTGATGTGGCTGCGGCGAGGGATGTCGAGGATCAGGCGTGGAGACGCGTTCTGGATGCGTTTGAGCCGTCTCAGGAGTTTGGCCGAGGCTCCTGCGTAGAGGGCGTTTCCGTAGTCCAACCTGCTGCTGACGAGGGCCTGGGTGACCGTTCCTCTCGTTTCAGTGGGGATCCACTTGTAGATCCTGCGGAGCATGCGGCGGGTGTTGAAGCAGGCGGAGGAGACGGCGTTGACCTGTTTAGTCATGGAGAGGATGGAGTCGAGGATGACCCCTATGTTGCGTGCGTGGTCGGTGGGTGTTGGGGCGGTTCCCAGTGCGGTCGGCCACCAGGAGTCGTCCCAGGCCGAAGGGGTGGATCCGAGGATGAGGACCTCCGTCTTGTCCGAGTTCAGCTTCAGTCGGCTGTTCCTCATCCATTCAGCGACAGCCTTCATTCCTTCGTGAAGGTTGGTTTTGGCGGTGTGGGGGTCCTTGGTGAGGGAGAGGATCAGCTGGGTGCCATCGGCGTAGGAGATGATGTTGAGGTCATGCCGACGGGCGACGTGGGCGAGCGGTGCCAAGTAGATGTTAAACAGAGTTGGGCTGAGGGAAGAGCCCTGGGGTACGCCGCAGATGATCTCGGTGGCTTTGGAGCGGAAGGGGGGAAGGCGGACGCTCTGTGTTCTGCCGGAGAGGAAGGAGGTGGTCCAGTCCAGGGCCTTCTCTTGGATCCCGGCGTTGTGGAGGCGTGTTCGTAGTGTGTGGTGGCAGACCGTGTCGAAGGCAGCTGACAGGTCCAGGAGGATGAGGGCCGCCGTTTCTCCGTTGTCCAGCAGGGACTTGATGTCATCAGTGGCGGCGATGAGGGCAGTCTCGGTGCTGTGGTTGCTGCGGAACCCGGACTGGAAGAGTCCAGGATGTTGTTCTCCTCGAGGTAGCGGGTCAGTTGTTCGTTGACGGTCTTCTCAATGACCTTTGCCGGGAGATGGGCCGGAAGTTCTTGAGGTCCGCCTTGGGTTTCTTGAGTAAGGCGTTGATCTCGGAGTGCTTCCAGTTCTCCGGGAAGGTTGCTGTCTCGAAGGAGGTGTTGATGACTTTCCGGAGATGGGGTGCGATGGCTGTGCTGGCTTTGTTGAAGATGTGGTGTGGGCATGGGTCTGACGGAGATCCGGAGGGGATGGTGTTCATGATCTTGATGGTGTCGTCGTCATTGATGTTGGTCCAGGAGAGCAGGCGGTTGGTGCGGATGGTGGTCGTGGGGGCGGAGGTCTCAGTGGTTGTCGGGGCGGTCGTGGCGTTGAAGCTGTCGTGGATGTCTGCGATCTTGCGGTGGAAGAAGGTGGCCAGCGAGTCGCACTGGTCTTGCGAGGTGGGACGTCGTTGGTGTTGGAGCTGGGGTTGGAGAGTTCCTTCACGATGTTGAAGAGCTCTTTGCTGTTGTACGCGTTGTTGTCTAGGCGGTCTTTGAAGGAGGCCCTTTTGGCGGATCTGATGAGGTGATGGTGTCTGCGGGTGGCGTTCTTGTGGGCTGCGTGGCTGTCCGGTGTTCGTTCACAGAGCCAGATCTTCTCCAGCTTTCGGCATG
Organism: Calotriton arnoldi; assembly: GCA_963921515.1. Classification (NCBI taxonomy): domain Eukaryota; kingdom Metazoa; phylum Chordata; class Amphibia; order Caudata; family Salamandridae; genus Calotriton; species Calotriton arnoldi. The sequence continues at coordinate 137,257 of CAWUFW010016796.1, read as the reverse complement.
TTTGCTTGGAGGCCCGGAGGTCTTCAGTGAACCAGCTGGCTTTCTTGTTGGTGTGACTGTTGGAGGGTTTCTTGATCGGGGCGAGGGTGTTGGCGCAGTCGTTGATCCACTGTCTGAGGTTGCGGGCGGCGGTGTCGGGGTCGGTGGGGTCGGCGGGTGGGCTCTGGGCGAGGGTGGTGGTTAGCTGGTCTTCGGTGACTTTGCTCCAGCAGCGGCGAGCCATCTGTTGGGTGCGGTGGTGCGTGGTGGGTTTCTTGAAGGTGAAGTGGATGCAGCGATGGTCGGTCCAGTGGAGTTCGGTGGTGTGGTTGAAGGAGATGTGGGGGCTTGCGGAGAAGATGGGGTCAAGCGTGTGACCGGCGGAGTGGGTGGGTGTTGTGACGAGTTGTCTGAGTCCGAGGTTGGCTAGGTTGGCGATCAGGGTGGTGGAGTTGGAGTCGTTGTTGTTCTCGAGGTGGAAGTTCAGGTCCCCGAGGAGGATGTAGTCCGTGGAGGCGAGGGCGTGTGTGCTGACGAAGTCGGCGATGGAGTCGCTGAACTGTGGTCCGGGTCCAGGGGGTCTGTAGATGAGGGTTCCTCTGAGGGTGGTGTTGGGGTCGGTGTGGATCTGGAAGTGCAGGTGTTCGGCGGTGCTGAGGGTGTCGTCGGTGTTGGTCGAGACTCTGAGAGTGTTCCTGTGGACGATGGCGATTCCTCCTCCTGCTCCGTTGGAGCGGTCCCTGCGGGTGATCTTGTAGCCTTCCGGGACGGCTATGGCTATGTCGGGTGCCGAGGCGGGGTTCAGCCAGGTCTCCGTCAGGAAGGCGACGTCTGGGGAGGTTGAGTCGAGTAGGTCCCAGAGTTCAACGGCGTGTTTGCGGGCGGAGCGGGTGTTGAGAAGGATGCATCTGAGGTGGTTGGGTTCTTTCCTGGTCGGCAGCATGGTGGGGCGGATGCTTGTGAAGCTGCAGTTCCGGCAGGTGAAAGCTCCGTGGGTGCGCTTCGGGGCGGCCAGGAAGCAGGTGTGTGATCGTCCGGTGTGGAGTGCGTGGAGGGTTCTGGCATTGTAGCGGTGTCGGGCGTCATGGCGTTCGCGGGGTCCAGGGGTCCTGGCGCTGGGCGCGGTCCAGGCGCTGACGGGCGCAGACGGGCTTGCCTTAGGCGCGCCTTCGGCACGCCAGCAGCGCGCCCACTGCACGCGTCGGCTGTGCGGCCTCCATATGAGGGGATGTGGGAGGGAGGAGCAGCTGGGAGGCGGGAGCGGGGCGGCCAATGGGATTGCAGGGGGGCAGGGACGCAGCGGAGGGAAAAACGGGCAAGGGCTGCGGGAGAACTGGGCACAGGAAGGTAAAACAAGTCTGGGCAAGAAAGCAAGTACAGGCACAGAGGAATAAAAACAAGTCTGGGCAAGAAAGCAAGTACAGGCACAGAGGAATAAAAACAAGTCTGGGCAAGAAAGCAAGTACAGGCACAGAGGAATAAAAACAAGTCTGGGCAAGAAAGCAAGTTAGGCACAGGGGAATAAAAACAAGTCTGGGCAAGAAAGCAAGTTAGGCACAGGGGAATAAAAACAAGTCTGGGCAAGAAAGCAAGTACAGGCACAGAGGAATAAAAACAAGTCTGGGAAAGAAAGCAAGTACAGGCACAGAGGAATAAAAACAAGTCTGGGCAAAAAAGCAAGTTAGGCACAGGGGAATAAAAACAAGTCTGGGCAAGAAAGCAAGTTAGGCACAGGGGAATAAAAACAAGTCTGGGCAAGAAAGCAAGTACAGGCACAGAGGAATAAAAACAAGTCTGGGCAAGAAAGCAAGTTAGGCACAGGGGAATAAAAACAAGTCTGGGCAAGAAAGCAAGTGCAGGCACAGAGGAATAAAAACAAGTCTGGGCAAGAAAGCAAGTTAGGCACAGGGGAAAAATACAAGATTAGGCAAAAACAATGCAGGCAGAGCCGTGCAGCAGCGTGGGGAGCGACCTGCCTGCGAGCAGTGTCAGAGGTTACTCAACTTACAGAGTTAATAAAAATGTACAGACAATTGGTCCAATATGTCATGCGGACTTTCACAGTCCAACCACCATTGACCATTCCAAATCAAACCCCTTAACAGGGGAATACACTAAAAATTACACCACAGACTTTATACGCAATCATGGGTAAAATGCCCACAAATCGGGAGCAAATTCCATTCTGGATAGCTCAAAAAATTACTCAAATCGAAGCAGTATTTCCAAATACTAGCCCTTATGAGAAACACAGAATCCTAACAATCTGTTTACCAATGGGGATCACACCACAACTGGAAGACTGCACCACTTGGGGCTCAGTCTTTGCTGCCATCTATACTAAAACACATGGTGTTCCGTCAATCACAGTAATGCCAGATGTCCTGAAACAAATTCGAAACGAATACGGGGCAGAGCCTGCTCTGAATTTAGGTGTGAAATTACTGAAAAACTTCGACCAGGTCTCAACAATAATATTATCTAATATTAAAGGGGAGGCAGCATCAGTGGCGATCCGCCAACGCTTAAGGGAATTTGATGTTACAGAACATCAAACAGAACTACCCAGAATAATAGAACAATCTTATGCAGAATTAGGCAGAGATAGTTTGGGTGGAAGACCATTGAAGCCAAAACTATCTGAAAGTCCTGAGAAGGACTCTATTAAACAAACTCCTACATCTTCTAAAAAGAAGTGGGAAACTAATAAACAAAATTCAAAAGAGAAACGTTCTCAATCCAGAGGTAGGTCTCCTCAAAAGGAGCCCTCTGAAAGGAGGTATAACCTCAGGAATAGGGATAATTTAAGAAAGCCTGAGAGGTATCAAGATACTGATACACGTTCCTCTCGTACCTTTCAGATATTGTCACAGACATCGGAAAGAAGAGGACGGTCAGAACATAGAGAAGAACGCGTGAAATCGGGGCGCTAGGTGGCGCACTGGCAAGATGGCCACACTGATGCGAGGCTCCTGCCGATCTGCGTCTTAATCCGATCATTTATCCAATCCAGCTGCATACTAAAGCATAAAAGGAGCAGCGGAATGCAGGTGTAAGATTGTAGATACCCAGGTCTAAATTTGTTGCGCCTACGAGATTATCCGGAGTTGCTGGTGAGGAGAATAGCTGGCACCGTGCAGGGACCTGCTGTGGAGTGAAGCGGCCGCCGGGCAGAGTGAGTCACGAAAACCCGGTGCTGACCACGAGGCGTGTGGGCCAAGCTGAGCGGTCGCAGGAACTACAGTTGCCTGACAGGGAGGTGAGAGTCTGCCCCCGCGTATACAATACAGTGCTCACTTATATCGTGTAGATAACAGTCTCTCCACACACGCTGTTCAAGGACGGGATATATTACTCATTGTGGTCCGGGTGGCGGATCGGCCACGGGTGCTCCGGTGCGACGGCGGCAAAGTGACTCCCGGTCACAAGCGCGAGTCTGCAGAGCTGCGCTACAAAGGGCGGATCAGTGATCAAAGGCGCCCGATTCACGGGAGGAGATAGTGCACCCCAGGAAACGGGAGACAATTGCTGGCGCGGTGGTTGCGGCAGTGTGGGAAAGCCGTATACACATCGGACCGCCATATTAGGAATGAAACGTAGGGAAAGTGGGATAGAAGAAAGCGCATTGGCTGAGCAATAGTTCATTTATAAATGCGCTACGAATTGACACAGGAGCGTGCAACTAGCGTACAAGAGAGCGCAATGATACCAGCCCGGCCAAGTGAATACTGCCAGCAGGATTAAAATATATTTGAGGCACACTAAGGGTGAAGCAAAGAAATAAGGACACTGATGTAAAATATTGCTGATCAGCTAATGTTAACTACGTTGTTATGGAGGTGGTGAGGCCTCTGTTCATGCTTCCACTGCGCCTACGTTGCCCAATGCGCTCAACTTCTCCACAGTAGAGCACGGTGGGTGCTGGATCTGGCCCCTCTGGCTATACTGCCACAATTGCCCAGAAGGTAACAGCAGGACACGGTCTGAGGTACACGTGGACGGTGCAGAGAATACTTGACCAGCCTCAGCTTCACTGCCACGATTAAAAGATTGCGAACTGTCACTCATTGCTTCCTAGAAGTTCATAATGCACTAGTCTATGCAAAGGTGTACTTGAAGGACAGGAGTGAACACCCGAGCAGACAGGCCTTGTCACGGGAGGGTACCCGTCAGTGAATCCTGCCGCTGCTGCTTGCGGACGTAGAATTTAGCGAACATGGGGAAGACTGACGCAAAACAGACCAGGCTAACTTTTGACGCAAAGAAAAATACGCGCTTGCAGCAAGAGGAGGATGAGAGGAGTATGGAGCAATCTTCAAACCAGGAAGGCTCTTCTCCACGGGATGACATGAAGGCGCTGCTGCAGGAGGTCAGGCTGGGACTCACCACCATCTCTGATAAAATGGATGCCATGACCACGCGCACGGATGCTATAGTGCACAAATTAGACACTCATGATGAACGTATTAAAGAAGCAGAGCATAGAATTTCAGAGACCGAGGATGTGACCTCTCATCTGCAGGATAATGTAGCACAAATGGATAAACTATTGAAAATCATCGCGGCCAAAAATGAAGATATAGAAGCGAGAAGCAGGCGCAATAATGTGCGCATAATTGGTATTCCGGAAAGCACGAACGTGGGGAAAATGGAGGAATACGTGGAGAAGATGCTGTTAGCGACAATCGGAAGTGAGGCCCTCTCCGCACACTTCATAGTAGAACGAGCTCATCGGTCCTTGGGTCCCAGACCTCTCCCAGGGGCTCCGCCCAAGCCAATCATCGCGAGAATATTGAATTATCTGGATCGGGATGCTGCCCTGAAAATAGCACGAGACAAGCGGCAGCTCAGCTTTGAAGGAAATTCATTTACAATATATCCTGACTTCACGGCGACAGTACAAGAGGAGAGGCGCAAATTCATACCGGTCAAGCAGAAGTTGAGAAAAGCTCAAATTGACTACACACTTCTATATCCGGCTCGACTGAGAATTACGCATCAAGGGAAGCAGTGATTCTACACCAAGCCGCAGCAAGTGGAGGAATTCCTGAAGCGGTTGAAACGGCAGAACGATGATTCCAAGGAACCGGATACATCCACCAGAGCTCCCTCACCGGCCACAGAATGAACCATGCAGTACGAAGGTGCACACAACTCCACCCACGAAGCTGCTGAGGGTGCGATGTAACAGCACCTTTCAGGAACTGATATGAACATTCCCAGAGATTTACCTAAATCACCTATTACCTGAAATGCTGGTAAGCTGGATAACAGGGTCTTGGCGCGCCGATCACCCTCTCGCTCCCGTGGAGACAGCTGATACTACCTCGCTGGCTCTATGGTAGTGTGGGATATCGTGCTAGCCCCTAGGAGATTCCCCCACAAGGGCATTTCCCTATCACTATGGACTGCGCCCAAATGTGCGCTTTGGTTATTGAATTCTTTTGGGCGAGGGAGGGGCGTGGGATTGCTATAACTGGCATGATTGGGATGCTTCAGTGGGAGGGGGAGGGAAGGAGGACGTTTTACAGTTTATTGATATTCCCAAGATACAGCACAACAGACAAATATATGGGATTTCGGTACATGCTACACGCAGGAAGCACAGTATGCAAAGAGTACATCGCTATTTATGGTATGCAGTAGACACAGATGGCTGATCGGACTACACATCAGAATCTGCACATCCTTACCTGGAATGTGAGAGGGATAGGTGAACCGCGAAAATGTCGTCAGCTACTAGCGTATTTGGATAGGCAGCAGATACACATTGCCCTACTCCAAGAAACACATACTAGCCCATTGCATCACATTACATTCGCTACCAAGTGGGCAGACCATCGGCTGTTTTCATCATATTCATCATACGCTAGGGGCACGGCCATACTTATTAAAAGGGGTACCCCTTTCTCACTGGGTGGCACTCTACTTGATCAGAATGGCAGATACACCATTGTTTGGGGGCGATTGGGAACTGACTCAGTTACACTAGTAAGCTGTTATGGTCCAAACGTTGATACTCCTGAATTTTTTACATTGCTGTGGGGGAAGATCATAGAAACAGGCTCTACTCATATAATCTGGGGAGGCGATTTTAATGTAGCACTTGACCATGCAGCGGACAGATCGAATCCAGATATACATCATTATAATAAATCATATCACACTATACAGGGGATTATATCAGATAATGGTTTACTAGATGCGTGGCGTCATCTCCACCCCACTACACGAGAGGGTAGACACTACACGGCTCATGCCAACTCCTGGGCGTGACTAGACTATTGTCTGCTATCTCGAGGTCTAGGCCCTGCAGTTAAGCATGTCACACACCTGGCCAGAACATACTCGGATCACTCCCCTGTTAAACTAACACTCACCCCGCTGGGATATGACAAACCACGCTGTAATTGGAGGCTGCAACCCTTATCACTCCTTGACACGGTATTTCATAGTGAGTTAAGGGATGAAATCCAAGATTTTTTCCAGAGAAATAGAGGGTCTGTTGACAATGTAGAAATTATCTGGGAAGCCTTCAAGGTTACAATTAGGGGTTTTTGTATTTCCAAAAGCTGTGGGGTGCTACGAGACATACAAGGAACACTCCGCAAACTGGATGCAGAGCTCAAGGCTCTAGAAGTACAACTGGCTATGGGGGGCGGTAGTGATGTGCAGAATGCAATTCGGGAAAAGCTAACGGAATATACTTCAACGGCAGAACGTGAAACAAAATTTAAAGGGAAATACTGGATAGCCCGACGCTATGGCGAAGGGGAGAGACCGGGTAAGGCCCTAGCATATACTATACGGCGTCCTCGCTTCTCCAACTCTGTATTGGAAATCGTGGGTCCTGGGGATATACTGCAACGCGATACCACTGACATACTTACCACTTTCACTGCCCACTATACCGCACTGTACACTTCACAAAGAAGAGACTCCTTTGAATTAGATAGCTTCCTTGGAGATGTGGCAATAGGATGGCTTGGAGACACACAGATGGAATTTCTTAGTGCCCCATTTGAAATTGATGAAGTTTGAGAAGCGATCATGCAGATGCAATCTGGGAAGGCCCCTGGCCTAGATGGACTGCCTGCTGAATTTTATAAAACCTATGTAGATCTGATGGCCCCGATTTTAAAGGAAGTATATGAAGAGTCCTTTGAAATTGGCGTACTCCCCTCCTCCATGAGAGAGGACTGGAGAAGACTCTGTTTTTAGAGTTACCCTCTTTCCCTTCGGGGTTGCTTTTTGGGCTCTTTCTTTTGGTCTCCCCACCAGTGGTAGTTTTGGTCACCCTTGACTCAGGGGTCTGCCATCTTCCCAAACTCTTAAGGAGGAAGTGGATTCAGGTCTACCAGGAATTGATGTACCTTCTCTTTATGACAATTACTTAAAAGATGCTCCTTCATTATCAAATTATAAAGCCCTTCAAAGTCATACACATTATTACCAGCTTACTAACCTCCTAGTCATTTCACTGAGTAGTCCATGAAATCTACCCAGGTCTGGCTCTGGGTTTTTCGAGTCTTCCTGAACTGAATTCCATACTTTTCAGTGGTGAATCCAAAGGCCTCAATCAGGATACCCTTCATGATATCATAGGATTCAGCATCTTTCTCATCAAAGTGCACTTTCCTGAGAACATTTCCCACAGGATCGCACTCAACAGTTCCTGTTGATCTGTCTGCTAAGGCAGGCCCTCTGAAAAGCAATGAACCACCTGGTGATATCATCACCCTTAATGAATTTTGGGACAATCCCTTTGGGGATATTAGGGTCAAAAGAATCCTCTTCCTCCCTAGTTATTATTGTGCTGCTACCAACTCTTTTCTCTCTTTTTCTATAGCTAGGAGTTGAGCTTCTATAGCTGCCCTCCTGGGATAGTCTTTCCAGAGCAAGCTATTCATCTGGAAGTGCTCCTCTGTCATGGGGGTTTGCATCACAACTCCCATTATCTGTATTCTGATGATCTTCTGCAAGATCAGTGTCATCCTCTGGATATTCTTTATCATACTCTGCCAAAAGCTCCTGGAGCTGTGCTTTGGTAGGGTTTGATCCAGTCTTAGCACACACGTTTTACACAGACCTCTAAGCTGTCTCTTTGGTAGAGACAGGTAAGGTGTGAGGACGAGCTCCTCCACCTGAACCAGCTCTTCAGAAGTGTTGCTTCTGGTACTCATTATGTTTTACTAAGCTGGGAACCTTTTTGGAAAGAATACAAAATCCTAATGTGAGAGGCTGGCTTAGTATATGGTGCTTAATTGTTTAAGTGTAGCACCCTGCACTAATCCAGACAACACTTATGGTTATTTTAGTGGTCTTAGACAACCTTAGAAAGCTCTCTAAGTGATAGCTGTGGAGAGCAGCCTTCAGGCTTAGTTCATAAGGAGTGTAAAGCAGCTTTTTTTACCAGTACTTAATCTTATGGTATAGGTTAAGTGAAAAAGAATCACACAGTGTAGTTATAAAAATAGGTCTTTTATTACAAACACTCACTAACACAATGTATTATCTCCTACCCGGAGATAAAATCACAATACACACAATATTTAGGAAAATAGAACACGTAAGTAGCACAAATACACAGTGGTCTCCAGGGGAAGACCAAACCATATACTAAAATGGTGGAATGCAAACCACGACTCAAGACAAGAGTGGAACCAGAAGATGTAGAAGAGCCGGGGACCGAAGGAACCACCCAAGAGGAGCATCTCGGAACCCCACAGAGGTCGTGTGCAGAGTGGGAACACGACTGCGTACTCAATAGAAGCCTATGGGAAAGTCTGGTTGCAGTTTTCAAGAAAAAGGACCCTTCCCAGCAGACCCTGAAGAAACCCTGTGGAAGATGGAAGGTTGGAGAGTCACCTCACCCATGGATACCCCAGGAACCAGAATACCTACACCAGGGAAGCCGGGTGCATAGGTGTCAAGTGACGTCAGAAACCGCCGTAGACCACAATGGAGGACTTCAGGAAAGTTGCTGCTGGAGAAGTAGTTGAAGGAGTCCGGCGAAACCCAAAGGTGGATCCAAGGTGAGAAGAATCTGCAAGCAGAGGGGACAGTGTCTATGCCAGTCAGGAATGATCAGGAGACACGAAAGACAAATGCCCACCGATGTCGGAGATGCAGGAGAGTTTGACGGTGCCCTTAAAGTTGCAGCTGCACGAAACAGGCGACGCTGAGGAAGACCAGGAGCTGTTTACGAGCTGTCCCATGTCCGGTGTCGAGAGCCACGGGGTCTGTGTCTGGCAGGGGCACCAAAAAGCCTTGCCAGCGGCAAACAATGTAGACGATGAAAAAGGAGCAGTGTCGGGACCAGCAAGGTCCAAGTGACTCACGACGCACAGGTAAGTCGGTGCAGGCCCGAGCAAGTAGGGCAGCCCACTGGAGTCGAAGAAGACTCTCAAGAGGACCCACGGGCCAGAGGCACAGGAGTCGCAAGAGGACCTTGAGCAGCTCACCAAATGATGAAGGCCCACGGTGCAAGGGATGCGGTGCAGGCAAAGATCTTGTCTGCAGGAGATGCTTGAGGTTGGAACTTCTTGGAGCCCGAAGATCTCTGGAGGAGGAGTCAAGAAGCCTTGGCAACGGCAAGTCAACACGGTGCACAGGGGTTCTGTTCGAGCGGTCCGACGAGGGAGACTGGCTCAACCTCGATAAGAAGACAGTGCAGGCCTCGAGGGAGTTGCAGAACCACCACCTGTGTTGCTGAGCCTTTCGGAGTCCGTGAGTGCCCAGGATCAGCAGACCGGTCAGCTGCGTTGTGGTGCCTGTGGATGCAGGGGAGTGACACCTTCACTCCAAGGGACATCCTTCAGGTGTCTTTGGATGTCCACAGGCCTAGTGAAGAACCTGTATGGAGCACGGGCACAGTCGTTGCAGAAGACCAGCAGGACGACAAGACCAGGAGCAGCAGGAATCCTCCCCTGTGCAGTCTCGGTTCCCAAAGCGAAGTTTAGCGAAGTCCAGGTGGTCAAAGTTGAAGTGGTATGTGATCTGAATCTTGTCTTACGATGAATCTAGGGACCCACCCACAGGTAAGCCCTTAAGTACCTTAAGGAAAGGGTTTGGACAACTCAGGGGTCCCTCCCAGAGGAGGGGCTGGACAGTGGGGAGGATACTCCCATGTGCTTTGTCCAGTTTCACACCAGAGCAGGAACCAATGGCTCCCTGAACTGGTTTGAGCTGGAGTATGCAAGGAGGGCACCAAATGTGCCCTTCAAGCAGTCTCAGTGGTGCTGGCAAGCGCCCTCACCCTGCCCCAATACACTAAACCCAGTCTGGGAGGTGGTCACACCTCCCTGTGACAGGATATCTGTTGTTCTGCCTTCCCCTGCTCGAGTTTGGCTCAGCAGCAGGAGGGCAGAAACATGTCTCTGGTCGGTAGCAGCCCTAGCTTGCGGTCCGGTTCTGGAAGACTGGTACCGGGAGCACAGAGGGCCTCCTGTAGGAGATTTACAGTGCATGGAATCATACCTCCACACCATTTACGGTGTGGGAGCATGATTCCAGCATATTTGTTACCAAACATGAAGGGGTTCGTTACAGCTAGTTTAGAGATGGTCATCACGCATGGCCACTCTATATATCGTAATGGCTGTTGCACTTACATCCCGCGAGAATGGACTCCGTAGGTTGTAGGGGTGCCCCGCTCATACAGGGGCACCCTCACACTTAGAACCGAGCACCCTGCCTTCAGGATTGAAAGGCCTGCCTTAGGGGTGACTTATAGGTTTTAAGTGTAGTGACCTCAGATATAAGAAACTTATATCTGCTGTAAGTCGTGCTCGCACCAGCTTACACAGGCTGCAATGGCAGGCCTGTAGTAACAATTTGAGTGGTCTCTCATGGGTGGCATAATGCATGCTACAGCCCATGGGAGACCCCTTGTGTACCTATGCCCTGGATACCTTAGTACCATATACTAGGGACTTTGTAGGGGACACCAGTAGCCAATCTGGAGTGTACCTAAGTACTCACCATGTCCAATTTAGGGAAGAAGCACAGAGACTGGGGTCCTGATTAGCAGGATCCCAGACTAGTCAGAAAACATAATGACACCAGCAAAAAGTGGGGGTGACCATGAAAGCAGATCCTACTTTCCTACACCTAACAACACTGGCTTCCTAACTACAGTAAGTTTTTGACTTTTTAAAACAGTTGTACAAATAGGGACCTAACCAGGGCCCTAACACTTATTTTAAAATTTAGAAAAATAGTCAATTCACAAAATACAATTTAACTAAAGGCAGTTTTGTAACCTTACTTGTGTGATTACTTTATTGTCAGAGTAGTCCAGCGAACGGAAAATCATAGATCCCACCACTGATCCACCTATGTAGGAAACCCACCTCTTTATATATTGCATCAGAATGGGGTACACTGTGCAGAGAGTGATTGTATTGATTTACAGAGGCAAAAGTAAATTATACTAACGCTCTATTCTGTGGTAGTGTGGGCGAACAGATAGGCTTATCAAGGGGGGTGCTAAGCATTGTTGTACACAGCAAATGAAATAAATATTTTCACATACTGAAAGAATGAAGTTGGGACCAAATTAAAAAAATAGTACTTCTTTTTATATAACTATTTAGACCAAGAACTTCAGTACAGGGTAAATACTTTTCGCAATATGATAACTTAGAGTAAAGTGCAATAATCACGGTTGTGCGTAATTACGCACAAAACATTTCCTATCGAAAGGAAAAAGGCAAGTGGAAAAAGCATTGTAGTACAGTTATTGTGTGGTTACCCTTTTGGAAATTGGAAGGTTCGGACCAAGGTCCAAAGTGCTTACCGAGTTTATCGGGAAAGAAGGGAAAAGGGGTCTCTGTAGCTGGTGCGCTATGAAGACCAGGGCCCACCTGCAAAAGAAAAGCAAAGGAGGACTTGCAGGCAAGTCCGAAAGCTCTCAAGGGCAGTAGAGGTCGCAAGGGCTCTGAGGCCTTGGGACCACAGCTTTGGTAAAGGCACGCAAAGATGAACCCGGCGGTCAGGAGCTGGCATCTTAGAGTGACAATTCTGGAGCTGCTGGGCTACTGCTGAAGTGGGTCACCAAAATCCTGAAGTCCCTCATCAGGTGCTGGCTCGCTGTAAGGTTGGAGTCCACCTGGACTCGGCTTTGTAGGTTTTTGCAGCAAGGGGTCTGGTACCCTGGGTGTTGGCCCCTTGCAGCTCCGGTGGGTTTTTATGCCTCAAGACTTGGCACAGAGGCAGTGCTGACCCTCCAGAGCAAGTGTACCTTCGGATGGCACTCAGAGACGTCAGTTGGGCTGGGAGCTGAACGACGCTGGACTGGAATTTGCAGTATTGAAGTCCTGCGGCTGCAGGGAGATAGTACCTCTATCTCAAAGGAGTCATTTGTCAATATGCGAAGTGGTGGTGACCCTCTGGGGTTTGTGGAGGCCACACACCGATGAGACAAGCTGGAGGATGGCTTTCGTCGAGCTCTATGGTGACAGGCAGGAGTTTGCGCCCAAAGTCCACAACGAGGTCTGCAGTTCTCGGTCCAACAGCGTTTATTCGTTCATCTTCTTATCTCTGTGGAATCTAAATTAAGGGTCTGGGGATGGCAGCAAAATACTAAATTTAGGGGCATTGACAAGGGAGTGACAGGTAGCGGCCAATGAACCCCTTATCTGGGGTGTCTACACCCTCTATTATGCCTAACTCCTGTGGGAAGGATACATAGTCCTAGCAGTGATTGGAGAAGTTCCACCACCTTCATGATGGTGGGCACTGAAAAATGTACTTCACCTTGTCTCCAGCACCTGAGGGGTGAGATAGAGGAGGGTGGCACATCTCCTATTCTTTCTAAGTTTTCCCACCTGTCTTCCTGTAAACGGGGGTGAGGACAGGAGGGGGTGTTGTATTCCACTTTAGGTGTCCGTATATAGGTTTTCCTGAAACATGTCCTTATATAGGCACAATTCGCATTGCCCTTATATAGGCATAGAATCCCAGTCCTTATTTAGGCATTAGCCGCACACTCCAAATACAGGCATGGTCACCGACATCCGTCCACCCTAACGTCACAACGAGTTCTTAGAAACCAGACCCTTAAGCTCTTGGGAGTTCCCCTAGCACAGGATTATTGATTTCTCCAAGAACTCATCTATTATGTATGAACCGCTATACCTTAAGGGTTCATTCCTGACGTCTTCCTCTGTCCGACTTCACGTCAATGCTAACATTCCAAGGCACCTACCAGGTATAAATATACCTTTCCTTGCCCAAGCAAGTTAGGAGGAGACCTCGACTTTAGAGGTGCCCGTATCCCGGCCTGACGCACTGAGAAGACGCTGTCATTCCTGCTCGCAGAAGAATCCAGCTTCCAGTGTTCTGACTCCCTTCACGGGGTGTTAGAGTTCGAGTCCGGAAGGAGATTCCCACCTCTCTCATTCTCAAGGTATGGAGCTGACTAGAACCTAGAGGGACTCTTGGCATACTAGACTTAACATACTCTTAGTATACCATACTAGAGAATACTCCACCTACTTCTACTCTTCCCTACACCTAGACTAGGTTAGGTACACTGGGGTAGAACTAGCTTAGAGACGCATCGTATGAGTACTCGCATTTTTAGCTCATGTTATTTATGTACGTGAATATATGCTAAAAGATAATGCTAGCGCAGTATTATTTATTTCTACTGCTTACGCTGCACATTATTTATCTTGCATACTGTCTTGTGATCATAACAGCACATATCTCTTACACGAGAAACAAGACTGTTCAATAAAACCTTTTTATTGAAACGCCCGTCTTTTCTTTCTGTGTAACTCTGTGGAAACTAAGCATGCACGATTGACTGAGTGAAACTGTTATCTATTGTTTCCACGATTCTGAGACGTGTTCCGATTCTAAAGGGAAACAAAGTAGTCATGTTTATGCGGTTGCCAGAAACTACTCCCTTCTTGTTCTCAAGGAGTTTCTAGTGGCCTCTGAGCTAGCTGGCACAAAGTAATTAAGTTTAATATACTCGATAGGGACATACCGACCTCAGTCCTATGTCAAGCCAATAGGGTATATTATTCCAATGCGCAGAGCCTATTAGGGAAATAGGAACAACACTACATGGTGCCCAAACATTTGGTAAGGCAGTCATTTAACGCTAGATACTGAGTAACTCAGTCGTGCTTTTTTCTCAGAGACCCCTACTCACATACTCCATAAGACGTCTGGAGTGGGTAGGGTTAAATATCCGCCAAAACTAAATAGGACAAAAACCCTATATATTAGTTGCTTGGTTTAATCAACGTTGAAGGATACAGTGTTCCAAAATATTGGGCACCTTATCTTTTGTTTCCTTGAAACTTGTTCTACATTTTTCAAAAAACAAATGTCCACACGCGGGGACAATGACACCGAGAACGGTGTAGCTGCGGCTGACCCAGTCGTAACAGCTTTTAACTTCACAGGTTTAAATGAAACCGAGGAGGGTGTTATAGACATCCATCCAAACTTAAGAAGAGCCATCACTCTAAAACTTATAAAACACGGCCTACCACCAAGAGGCGGTAGAGCAGTTTTCGTGATAGAGGCACACAAATCCTTTCAGACAGAGGTATTCTATTCATGGATAGTATTCCCTGAATCAAATCCAGTAACAAAACTGTTTCACTTCTACAAAGAAGATGAACCACCAGAGGAATATATTCCTTTCGAGGATATTGAAATTCCACCAACATACCAGGAGCATCAGCTCTGGTTTAAAGGCGCCCTAAAACATCACAAAAATAATACCAAGCTCGGTCCACTAGGTAGACCAGGAGAAACATGGCCGATTCTAGCCGGCTACACACCTCATCCTGACATCGATGTAATGTCAGACGAGGAATTACTTACTCAACTTACAGAGTTAATACAAATTTACAGACAATTGGTCCAATATGTCATGCGGACTTTCACAGTCCAACCACCATTGACCATTTCAAATCAAACCCCTCAACAGGGGAATACACTAAAAATTACACCACAGACTTTATACGCAGTCATGGGTAAAATGCCCACAAATCGTGAGCAAATTCCATTCTGGATAGCTCAAAAAATTACTCAAATCGAAGCAGTATTTCCAAATACTAGCCCTTATGAGAAACACAGAATCCTAACAATGTGTTTACCAATGGGGATCACACCACAACTGGAAGACTGCACCACTTGGGGCTCAGTCTTTGCTGCCATCTATACTAAAACACATGGTGTTCCGTCAATCACAGTAATGCCAGAAGTCCTGAAACAAATTCGAAACGAATACGGGGCAGAGCCTGCTCTGAATTTAGGTATGAAATTACTGAAAAACTTCGACCAGGTCTCAACAATAATATTATCTAATATTAAAGGGGAGGCAGCATCAGTGGCGATCCGCCAACGCTTAAGGGAATTTGATGTTACAGAACATCAAACAGAACTACCCAGAATAATAGAACAATCTTATGAAGAATTAGGCAGAGATAGTTTGGGTGGAAGACCATTGAAGCCAAAACTATCTGAAAGTCCTGAGAAGGACTCTATTAAACAAACTCCTACATCTTCTAAAAGAAGTGGGAAACTAATAAACAAAATTCAAAAGAGAAACGTTCTCAATCCCGAGGTAGGTCTCCTCAAAAGGAGCCCTCTGAAAGGAGGTATAACCTCAGGAATAGGGATAATTTAAGAAAGCCTGAGAGGTATCAAGATACTGATACACGTTCCTCTCGTACCTTTCAGATATCGTCACAGACATCGGAAAGAAGAGGACGGTCAGAACATAGAGAAGAACGCGTGAAATCGGGGGCGCTAGGTGGCGCACTGGCAAGATGGCCGCACTGATGTGAGGCTCCTGCCGATCGGCGTCTTAATCCGATCATTTATCCGATCCAGCTGCATACTAAAGCATAAAAGGAGCAGGTGTAAGATTGTAGATACCCAGGTCTAAATTTGGTGCGCCTACGAGATTATCCGGAGTTGCTGGTGAGGAGAATAGCTGGCACCGTGCAAAGACCTGCTGCGGAGTGAAGCGGCTGCCGGGCAGAGTGAGTCACAAAAACCCGGTGCTGACCACGAGGCGTGTGGGCAAGCCGAGCGGTCGCAGGAACTACAGTTGGCTGACAGGGAGGTGAGAGTCCGCCCCCGCGTATACAATACAACGCTCACTTATATTGTGTGGATAACAGTCTCTCCACACACGCTGTTCAAGGACGGGATATATTACTCACTGTGGTCCGGGTGGCGGATCGGCCACGGGCGCTCCGGTGCGACGGCGGCAAAGTGACTCCCGGGCACAAGCGCGAGTCCGCAGAGCTGCGTTACAAAGGGCGGTTCAGTGTTCAAAGGTGCCCGATTCACGGGAGGAGACAGTGCACCCCGGGAAACGGGAGACAATTGCTGGCGCGGTGGTAGCGGCAGAGCGGGAAAGCAGTATACACATCGGACCGCCATATTAGGAATGAAACGTAGGGAAAGCGGGATAGAAGAAAGCGCATTGGCTGAGCAATAGTTCATTTATAAAGGCGCTACGAATTGACACAGGAGCATGCAACTAGCGTACAAGAGAGCGCAATGATACCAGCCCAGCCAAGTGAATACTGCCAGCAGGATTAAAATATATTTGAGGCACACTAAGGGTGAAGCAAAGAAATAAGGACACTGATGTAAAATATTGCTGATCAGCTAATGTTAACTACGTTGTTATGGAGGTGGTGAGGCCTCTGTTCATGCTTCCACTGCACCTACGTTGCCCAATGCGCTCAACTTCTCCACAGTAGAGCACGGTGGGTGCTGGATCTGGCCCCTCTGGCTGTACTGCCACAATTGGCCAGAAGGTAACAGCAGGACACAGTCTGAGGTACACGTGGACGGTGCAGAGAATACTTGACCAGCCTCAGCTTCACTGCCACGATTAAAAGATTGCGGAACTGTCACTCATTGCTTCCTAGAAGTTCATAAGGCACTAGTCTATGCAAAGGTGTACTTGAAGGACAGGAGTGAACACCCGAGCAGACGGGCCTTGTCACGGGAGGGTACCCGCCAGTGAATCCTGCCGCTGCTGCTTGCGGACGTAGAATTTAGCGAACATGGGGAAGACTGACGCAAAACAGACCAGGCTAACTATTGACGCAAAGAAAAATACGCGCTTGCAGCAAGAGGAGGATGAGAGGAGTATGGAGCAATCTTCAAACCAGGAAGGCTCGTCTCCACGGGATGACATGAAGGCACTGCTGCAGGAGGTCAGGCTGGGACTCACCACCATCTCTGATAAAATGGATGCCATGACCACGCGCATGGATGCTATAGTGCACAAATTAGACACTCATGATGAACGTTTTAAAGAAGCAGAGCATAGAATTTCAGAGACCGAGGATGTGACCTCTCATCTGCAGGATAATGTAGCACAAATGGATAAACTATTGAAAATCATTGCGGCCAAAAATGAAGATATAGAAGCGAGAAGCAGGCGCAATAATGTGCGCATAATTGGCATTCCGGAAAGCACGAACGTGGGGAAAATGGAGGAATACGTGGAGAAGATACTGTTAGCGACAATCGGAAGTGAGGTCATCTCCGCACACTTCATAGTAGAACGAGCTCATCGGTCCTTGGGTCCCAGACCTCCCCCAGGGGCTCCGCCCAGGCCAATCATCGCGAGAATATTGAATTATCGGGATGCTGCCCTGAAAATAGCACGAGACAAGCGGCAGCTCAGCTTTGAAGGAAATTCATTTACAATATATCCTGACTTCACGGCGACAGTACAAGAGGAGAGGCGCAAATTCATACCGGTCAAGCAGAAGTTGAGAAAAGCTCAAATTGACTACGCACTTCTATATCCGGCTCGACTGAGAATTACGCATCAAGGGAAGCAGTGATTCTACACCAAGCCGCAGCAAGTGGAGGAATTCCTGAAGCGGTTGAAACAGCAGAACGATGATTCCAAGGAACCGGATACATCCACCAGAGCTTCCTCACCGGCCACAGAATGAACCATTCAGTGCGAAGGTGCACACAACTCCACCCACGAAGCTGCTGAGGGTGCGATGTAACAGCACCTTTCAGGAACTGATATGAACATTCCCAGAGATTTACCTAAATCACCTATGACCTAAAATGCTGGTAAGCTGGATAACAGGGTCTTGGCGCGCCGATCACCCCTCGCTCCCGTGGAGACAGCTGATACTACCTCGCTGGCTCTATGGTAGTGTGGGATATCGTGCTAGCCCCTAGGAGATTCCCCCACAAGGGCATTCCCCTATCACTATGGACTGCGCCCAAATGTGCGCTTTGGTTATTGAATTCTTTTGGGCGAGGGAGGGGGGTGGGATTGCTATAACTGGCATGATTGGGATGCTTCAGTGGGAGGGGGGAGGGAAGGAGGACGTTTTACAGTTTATTCTCGAGATACAGCACAACAGACAAATATATGGGATTTCGGTACATGCTACACGCAGGAAGCACAGTATGCAAAGAGTACATCGCTATTTATGGTATGCAGTAGACACAGATGGCTGATCGGACTACACATCAGAATCTGCACATCCTTACCTGGAATGTGAGAGGGATAGGTGAACCGCGAAAATGTCGTCAGCTACTAGCGTATTTGGATAGGCAGCAGATACACATTGCCCTACTCCAAGAAACACATACTAGCCTATTGCATCACATTACGTTCGCTACCAAGTGGGCAGACCATCGGCTGTTTTCATCATATTCATCATACGCTAGGGGCACGGCCATACTTATTAAAAGGGGTACCCCTTTCTCACTGGGTGGCACTCTACTTGATCAGAATGGCAGATACACCATTGTTTGGGGGCGATTGGGAACTGACTCAGTTACACTAGTAAGCTGTTATGGTCCAAACGTTGATACTCCTGAATTTTTTACATTGCTGTGGGGGAAGATCATAGAAACAGGCTCTACTCATATAATCTGGGGAGGCGATTTTAATGTAGCACTTGACCATGCAGCGGACAGATCGAATCCAGATATACATCATTATAATAAATCATATCACACTATACAGGGGATTATATCAGATAATGGTTTACTAGATGCGTGGCGTCATCTCCACCCCACTACACGAGAGTGTACACACTACACGGCTCATGCCAACTCCTGGGCGTGACTAGACTATTGTCTGCTATCTCGAGGTCTAGGCCCTGCAGTTAAGCATGTCACACACCTGGCCAGAACATACTCGGATCACTCCCCTGTTAAACTAACACTCACCCCGCTGGGATATGACAAACCACGCTGTAATTGGAGGCTGCAACCCTTATCACTCCTTGACACGGTATTTCATAGTGAGTTAAGGGATGAAATCCAAGATTTTTTCCAGAGAAATAGAGGGTCTGTTGACAATGTAGAAATTATCTGGGAAGCCTTCAAGGTTACAATTAGGGGTTTTTGTATTTCCAAAAGCTGTGGGGTGCTACGAGACATACAAGGAACACTCCGCAAACTGGATGCAGAGCTCAAGGCTCTAGAAGTACAACTGGCTATGGGGGCGGTAGTGATGTGCAGAATGCAATTCGGGAAAAGCTAACGGAATATACTTCAACGGCAGAACGTGAAACAAAATTTAAAGGGAAATACTGGATAGCCCGACGCTATGGCGAAGGGGAGAGACCGGGTAAGGCCCTAGCAGATACTATACGGCGTCCTCGCTTCTCCAACTCTGTATTGGAAATTGTGGGTCCTGGGGATATACTGCAACGCGATACCACTGACATACTTACCACTTTCACTGCCCACTATACTGCACTGTACACTTCACAAAGAAGAGACTCCTTTGAATTAGATAGCTTCCTTGGAGATGTGGCAATAGGATGGCTTGGAGACACACAGAGGGAATTTCTTAGTGCCCCATTTGAAATTGATGAAGTTTGAGAAGCGATCATGCAGATGCAATCTGGGAAGGCCCCTGGCCTAGATGGACTGCCTGCTGAATTTGATAAAACCTATGTAGATCTGATGGCCCCGATTTTAAAGGAAGTATATGAAGAGTCCTTTGAAATTGGCGTACTCCCCTCCTCCATGAGAGAGGCTCTTATCACCTCCCTCCTTAAACCTGGCAAATCACCTAATCATTGCGACTCTTACAGGCTTTTATCCCTCCTAAATTGTGATACAAAAATACTCGCAAAAATCCTTGCGAATCGCCTGTCTCTCCTTATGGAGAAGTTGGTGCTCCCGGATCAGGCAGGATTTGTCCCAGGCAGAGCAACTACACACAATTTACGTACCCTGTTTTCCATTGTACAAAATGTTGCTCCTGAACTGCCGCTGGCGGCAGTCTTTCTGGACGCCACAAAGGCGTTCGATTCTGTCGAATGGGACTACTTATTGGGTGTGCTGCAGCGTATGGGATTTCCCCCTGTGTTTTTGTCTTGGATAAAATTATTTTATCAGATGCCTATGGCCAAAGTATTAATCAATGGTTATGTCTCAGATGCATTTTCCATATCTAGAGGCACGAGGCAGGGATGCCCACTCTCACCCCTGCTTTTTGCACTTGCAATTGAGCCATTGGCATCTAAATTGAGGCAACATCACCAAGACAAGGCCCTGAGATGCCATCTGCGACAGATCCTCATATCACTATATGCAGATGATATGACCCTTTATGTGAGAGTCCCAGAGAATAATTTAAATCCATTATTACGGGAATTCATAATATTCGGAAAACTTTCTGGAATCCAAATCAATTGGGGGAAGTCGCAAATTTTTCCCCTGACACAAGCAACGTCCAGGTTTCCCCTGGATTTTCCCTTGGAATGGTGTGATTCTGATCTTAGATATCTTGGGATAGTGATAACTAGGGATAGGGAGGAGCTAATGCGCCTTAATTATGGTACGGCCCTAGATCGCATAGCAGACCGCGTCACGCGATGGATATCGCTGCCGCTATCTCTGGCAGGGCGAGCTGCACTGATCAAAATGGTAATCCTTCCGCAAATATTATACCTTTTTTTTAAATATCCCCTACTATCCTGGTCGGCACTTCTTTCAAAAACTCAGATCCGAAATGGTAAGGTTAATTTGGGGAGGCAAGCAGCCACGTTTGCAATGGCAAATACTCACAAAACCATATGCACAAGGGGGCTTTGATATCCCGGATTTTGAATTGTACTATACGTGCGCACAGGCCCATTATGCTTTTTACTGTATTCACCCTCCTAGGTATATGCCACAGATGATAGTGGAGCACTGGCTGGCGGATCCCATCCCACTGAATGGAATGCTGTACACCCCCCCCCAAACACGAGACATTACACCTACCACAATCACGTGCACAGTAGATGCTTGGCACCGTATAACATAACATGTGTATTTGTAAAGCGCACGTTCACCACTACGGGTATCTTGGCGCTGAATAACAGATGTTTGTTGTTACCCAACTCAATGGTACTCAATTTATCGACCTCAGATGGATGAAAGGCTGAGTGGACTCGCCAGGATTTGAACCTGTGACCATGAGGTCGAACACAGGCCCCTGCAGTAGACGCATTAGTCCACTGAGCCACCAGACCCGTATCCTACTGCTTATCCAATGCCCAATGCTATATTCGCCGTTACTCCCGCTCTCATACCATCTCCGCATGCCATTGTTACAAGAAACAGGGTTCCGCAGACTCTGCGAGAGTATGCAAATTGCCACATGGGGAGACCTCTATCAAAATGGGGAGTTCCGATCGTCAGAGTCCCTTTTTCGGGAAGGGCGACCCTCCTCACTGGACATATTTCTTTATGTCCGCCTCCGTCAGGGCATACGATCAATCACCCCAGAATTCCCCCAAGAACTTACTGAACTCGCTCCCCTACATACAATGCTTCGCAATACATCGCCGGGTCATTTGGTTTCCACACTTTATCACACGGTTCATTCTCAACGGTCCACACCTCCCAACTCCTTACGTGTGAAGTGGAGTTCGGAACTAGGGCAGGACATAACGGATGAACAGTGGTCGTACTGTTGCCTGCAAACGGAGCAGATTTCTGCTAGTGGTAGATTGTGGGTCACACATTATAAATTCCTACAACGTCTATATTATACTCCTGTCAAAATGTTCTGCTTCAAATTAAAAAGTACGGATTGCTGTGAGAGATGTGGAAGACCAGGTGCAGATTTCTTACACTTGTCATGGGAGTGCCCACGAGTGAGTGAATATTGGGCTTAGGTTTTCGATGCCCTAGATCAAATGGTGCCCATTAATGTGAACCGTTCGCCTTTAATAGCATTGTTGGGATACACTAAATCCATTCCCAGGTCATGTCGCAAATATCTAGCAATAGCATTGTTGTTAGCTAAACGTAGAGTTGCGTGCAGGTGGGGTAGGGCGCCAAAATTTAAGGAATGGCTAACTGATCTAGTGTACTGCCAAGATCAACTGACACTGTATGCTGAAACGCTGCCCCGTGCCTCAAGACCAAGGGATATTTGGAGTCCGCTGCAGAACTACCTTCTAACACGCTCCTCAGACTCTCAAGTGGATTAGCCATGGACACAGCAACAGTGAGAAACAGTATGTTATGTTCAGATATAGCGGTTGCCCTCTCCATTCCATAAATGTCTGATTATTGTACTGTACCCAATGTGAGATGCGTAAGGTTTTACCTATACATTATAATGGCCAATGGTGATCTAGGATGAGACATAACGGCACCGGATATGTTCACATGTCTGACAAAAAGTACTGTATATTTTACGCATGACAGACACCGGTTTCTAGGCCGGAGTGGTGCCATCTATGTACCCATTTGTTGCAATATGCTTATACTTCACTCAATTAGGCTTTGTGCCATATATGTCCCTGTGTGGAGCTGAAGTTACCGCCCCTTTTTTCTTTGTATCACTGTATTATGTCTGCTGAATGTAGCTGTGAATTATACCTGTTATGTATTCATACTTTAAAAAGCACAAAAAAAAAAAAAGAACGCGTGAAATCGAAAGACGACAAACACGGTCAGAAAAATAAATCAAAACCTCAATTCTCAAAAAAGAAGGTAGCAGGTCTGAAGATCAGACATGCCGAGGATACTCAAGAACGGAGAATGGGCTCAGACAATGCTGGACAGTGCGGCAGAAGTCACAATAGCTCGCCAGAACCTGAAGGAACTTCTGGAGATAGTGGACTTGAATGAGTACATCACAGTAGAAACTGTAGACACCAGGGTTAGTACTCCACAAAAGTTATATGAAATAACACTCCGAATGGAGGGAGACATACCAAGGAAGGTGAAAACACTCTTTTGGGAAAAACTTTCAAGCGGTTATGATATACTTCTAGCAGAAAAAGACTGGCCACCACAATTTGTCAGGGAGTGCCCACATGGTGAGGACATCATTATGTCTGCCTTCTCCAACTATATTCCAATTCACCTAAAATATACTTATGCCAGGAAATGGGCAGTTGCCCAGGCCCCAGCATTATACAAAAATCATGTAGGATGGGATGAGGATTCACCTCACCATAAAATACAGTTAAAAAATGAACCTACTGCACAAAGGCAGTATCCAATAAAGCAAGAAGCTAAAAAACAGGTCAAGGAGATCTTAGAACAACTTGAATACCAAGGGGTGATTGAAACATGCACCTCTTCAATGAACAATCCTTTGTTTCCTGTCTCCAAACCAGACAATACATATCGTCTAGTTTTGGATTACAGACACTTGAACACTTGTTCAAAAACATTTGCAGTGCAAAATGCACATAGTACAGCATTAATGAATAACATTGTGCGTAAAAAATATAAAACAACATTGGACATCTCAAATGGTTTCTTTTGTCAAAACATAGCACCTGAAAGCAGGTACTTTTAACAGCTTTCTCAATAATGGGGACCCAGCGTCAATTTTGAAGACTCCCACAAGGGATCAAGAACAGCCCGGGGTTATTCTCAGCGAGGGTAACAGAGTTACTATAAATTTATGATAATGAGGCATTGTCATATGTCGATGACATCTATCTGACAGACGATGACCTGGATAGGCACTTGAACAGGGTGAGTACCATTATATTGGGCTTCGCCTCTGAGGGCTACAAATTCAACTTTAAAAAATCCAGAATTGCCCATCTCAATGTCCTTTTTCTAGGATATGAGCTTTCAAGTGAAGGCAAGAGCCTGGCAGCTAACTTTTTAGAAAAGTGTGCGCTGCTCCAACCTCCAAAAATGCTGAAAAACTTACAATCCATTTTGGGTTTCCTAAATTTTGGAAGAACTTACATTCTAAATTACGCAGAAAGGGTTAAACCTCTCTACGCATTAATCAAACCTGATTTCTCAATCAAACATTGGACACAGGAACACACAGAAATCTTGCGTTCACTCCAAGCTAACATGTTAGCAACAAATCACTTACAAACACGCGTAAGTCAACGCAATATAGTGATCCGAATAATTTCGGGTCAATGCGGATTCACCTACTTCACATTTAATGAGGGTGAAAAAGTGCCAATAGCATACAAATCACATGCAAGCAGAAATGCGCTTCACTTCAACTGAAAAAATACTGACAGCAGTTCAAACCGCTGTAGCAAAAGAAAGAGCTCTAGCCCAAGGGAAATGCATTATTGTCGTAACTCCAGTACCGGCCTTAGAGGCGGTAACAAAAGCGAGCATTCCAGATGCGAAAGCTTTACATCCTAGATGGATACAATGGGTTAATTCTCTTGCTGCAACAGATGTTGAATATGTTTTTGATCCTGATTTAAAAACACAAGCGTTCCTGCAATATGAACATGAATGTCCTCTGCCCACTGAAATTCTGCCTCTCGATCAGTACGAATTCATAATTTACACTGACGGATCCGCACAACCCGCAACAGGGAGTAAGCAAGCTTACAGTGCAGCATGCGCAATGGTTAAACGTCGCATGCAAGATGGTAACTTCAGACCAATGGTCACTAAAACTCAATCTCTAGGAGATTGTACAGCTCAGCGAGCTGAACTACAAGCATTCAAACTGCCACTTGAAAGTACAGATCGCGAATTCCCCACACTAATAGTGTGCGATTCCTTCTACTGTGTTCAGTCGTATAATGAATATATACAAAATTGGCTTGAAAATGGGTTCAAAGATGCAAAAGGTGGCACAATAAAGCATAAAACGCTTTGGGAACAAGTAGTTCAGTTAAAAACGAACTACCAAAAGCTCACGTGATACACACGCTGAGTCATCAACGTGATGGCGTTCACGTTGCAGGGAATTCATTGGCTGACGAAGCCGCAAAGGGGACTGGTCAGACGGCTTCCGTAGCTGCGATCACTCGTTCAAAAACGAGAATAGACAGTGAGATATTGTTGGCTGTCAATGTTACGAGCAAAGGCAGTGGTGCAGCATTACCAAAAAGGTTTCCACTCAAGTACTCTTATGTAATTGATGCAAACAACGTTCCTTTTGCTCGAATCCCTGGAGTGGGGGATAGGGTCATTCCAAACATAAAACGTAGAGCAGCTTTGATTTATGAAGCACATCTGGGGGAGGGTCTGTCACACAAGGGTTTTCTAAAACAATATTGACGTTAAAAGAGATGTACTGGTGGCCTGGAATGAATACACAGATTCACATCTTCATCAATGACTGCATAGACTGTAAGGTACAGCGTGATGCAGAACGCCACCAGACACCATGCTACGAAGTAGCCTGCCCAGTACAGACACCATTGTTAGACAGCATTAGACTATCTACGCGCAGGCGTCCTTTTGGACAAATGCAATCCCACAAATACTAAGTCAAGGTTCCTATGGATATGGCCTCAGCGCTCGGCTGACGCTAGAACTGTTATAAAAGATTTGCGAGTCTTTATCGGCACATACGCAATAGGCACGCTACATTCTGACCAGGGCCCTGCATTTAGATCTCGGGCTTACAAAGAAGCCATGGCCAGTTTGGGCGTTGCATTGCGGTACTCCTCTCCGTTTCATCCTGAGGGAAATTCTGTTGTGGAAAGGAAAAACCGGGACATAAAGCAGTCTATAACAGCTAGAGTATTAGGTTCGGGTGATGGGTGGGTCAAACATCTTTATGGGGTCCAACGCTCATTAAATAATTTGCCAAGAAGTTCTCTAGGGGGGGTCACTCCATATGAGGTCCCATTTGGGACAAGAATGTGGGTTCCTGATCTCGAATGTAAAGGAACAGTGGTGGAAAATAAACTCTTTGATATCAAAGATCGTTTGGCTGTTTTACAGGATCTAAATGAACTAAGATCGAAACAAAGCAACGTGTTCCTGAAGCCAACCACCACTGGGGAAAAACCGGCAGTCCCAGCAAGGCCTGTCTGGATCCCAAAAGTTGGGGATCTAGTCAGAGAGAAGATTGCGGACAAGAAGGAATTTGGACCTTCTTACAGACAACCAGTACCTGTCCTAGCCGTACACGGAACAAGAACAGTACTTCTGCCGCCCCTTGCTGGAAAAAAGGAGAAAAGATTTGTGTCAATCGACCTCCTCAAACCACAGTATGTGGCCAATACTAAATAGTAGGCCTCGTGGACTCCGACCTAGTAGCAGACGCACTCCTCTCGCTACTATCCAAGAGGTTCAGACTGAAAGACTCAAACAATCAAGAATTCGGCAGTAACAGATGAAGGACTAAGCAACAATGCTATGGAACTCATCCCTCTTGAAACTCAAGTAACAGTTCGTCCAAATACACCTGTCTACACCAACGTAACAAGTGATCAACTGGTTCCAGCGATTTCAACAAATCCTGATTCACTTCCAACAATTGACAGAACTGCTTCTGGCTATTTCATTAACTTTGATACGTTTTCTGAGGATCCGAGTGAGCCTGAAACGACGCCAGCATCAAAAACTTTTAAACAGCAAGTACAAGACTTTTTTCATTTCCTGAAAAAGACTTATCTGGTTTCACCATGGATTGAACTATGGATTATTTCTGGAATATTTTTCTTTCTGCTTTGGCTAGCTTTGGTTATGACTATGAGCGTGCTAATAAATGGCAGATACATCCGTTTGGACATTGAAAGTAAAAATGTGAACTTACTTTTAAAACCACACAAATCATCCCATCGTGAAGCAAGAGACTTGTCAGCAGTGAACATCACAGCCGTTCCTATACAGGATGGTATAGTGTGGGACAAAACAGATTTCGATATCTACTGCCCTACGGAACATTTGAACATTCCACATTTATTTAAAAATTCACTAAGTGATTTTATTTCATCCAGTACCTATTCTAATGATTGGGACTTTGAGACTGTAAAGGATATGATGTTTGATCTAGAAAGGTCTGCTGCATTTTCTAATAATGAATATTTAGAGGGTTCATCAGACTATGAACAGCTGTATTGCTATAACCACTATGGTCATCATTTGTTACATAAATCTGCAACACCTAGAAATGTGGTTATGTTTAACCAATGGGAGCATTGTCCTACACCACCAAAAGGTAGTTCAAAACGTTTGCTAAAAAGTTTCCATATTTTTCAGGATAAAATACATCTGATCCAGAAACATTTTACTATAAAAATGTAAACAAAACAGGACTGAAATTTATGTTAACTAATACAAAACAGATTTACTCTGCAGCATTTATTGCCCAACTGTCTAGAAATGGATTCGACTTGTGGAAAGACACAATAGACACAAAATCTGTCTGGGGTACTAAAGATTGGCAAGTGCAGGGGATAGAAGCTTTGTTTAGAGCATGTATCATCCCTCAGCAAATAATGTTTTTGAATGACACTGTGCAACAAACGTCTTGCCTTGGTTTAGCCAAGCTCAAAGACATGAAAACACCTTCTGTACCAACACCTGCCAGTAATAACAATACACAGGCAGCGGTTACAGTTGACACAATACTACAAATCAACAGAACAAATCCTTATTGGAGAAAATGGTTGATCTGGCCCACAGACACAAACATCTGTTAAGAAAGATTCCTGAATAGAACACAGGGCTTTACTATTCATAGGCCAGACCCACGATACGTCCAAAGACAACATCCAGGGGTAGTAACAACATACAGTGTAGGAAAATTGTGCCTTGACTGGCTACAAAAATCTACACTTGAGGATGTGAAACAACACTTATCTTTATTTCAAGAAGACGCAGATCTTAGGGAATTCTTGCTAGGACCAAGAAAACAGCGTCAAAAATGTTTCATATATGCGGGCATCTATGCTGCTTATAATGAAGCATGGAAGGTTTCACAGGCAGAGGCCGCAGAACGAATATGTGAACTTGATCGTATTAACTTAGAGAAATCTCTCACTGTGGTTGACAATAGGTTAACAACTTTGTCATCCAGAATTTATTCATTGGACAACATTGTATCCTCTGCTATTGACACTCTGGAACAAGATTTAGCCATGTTACAACAAGGCCAATCTCAGTTACGTTCTATTATGCTATTAAACTGGACGCTGCAATCTTTGCGTGCGGGCTATGTGCCTTGGCGTTTTATCAACACGTCGGCTCTGTTTGCAGAATACAATCTGACTGATAAACAGATCGAACTGGCACAAAGGGGAGCAAAGTATACAGTGCTGAGCATTGAAAAACTGGAAAAATTACCATTTACAGTGGCAGAAAAACCAGCTACAGAATGGCTTATTCATGGCAAAATCACTCTGCCTGTCACTACTTTTCAGTTTCAGTATTGCCTCAAACAAATGCAAGCAGGCAAATATGAAAGGTTGGGTAAAGAATACATTAAGACATCCTGGGATTTACCTTACGAATACAGATGTTGGAGTGGGGATCGTGAAGTGTTTCTAAGCGGTACACACTGTGAAAATGCACTAAGCGGTTCACTCATATGTCAGGACATTTCTTTACACGGGGCTTGTAATGGTTCTGTGGCAAATTTGTCCTGCCACCAGCAGGGTACACCAGCTACTGTGATTAATCCAGCGTTTGGCCAACTTTCTAACGGGAGTTACCTCATGTTGAATGATCAGAGTTGCTGTGGCATGTTGCCAGGCATCCCATATCTGGTAACGGTGGACTCCAGGGTCACTTGCTATATGCAAGTATTGTTCCCCCCAATAGATGTAGTCAGTGAGTCGCCTTTATGGCCTTCATTGAATGTTTCTTTTATACGATCTGATACTTTAAGCAGAATGAAAGCCATGCTTATACAACAAACCGTGCCTCTGACCTCGGCCAAAGAAATCTATGATTTACAAGTTGCAAGAATTTCGGCTGAGATACAGGCTTTAATTCGTACAAACTGCCCTATACATTTCGTAGAAATGATGGGACGTATCTTTAACATGTCTGATACGAGCGGAATTGTACATGTATTTAAGACCATCTGTTCGGGACTATTAGCACCTTTCCAGGCAGTCCTCGGAATCATCCCAAACTTCGCACATTCGGTGTTTGGTGGTGTGCCGTTAATTCTAGCACTTGTTGCAGGAATCCTATTTCTATTCCTACTACTACGCTATGGCAAGCCTATTCGCCAACATCACTCCGAGCGATGTGGAGAAAGCTCTCCTAGAACGGAAGTGCCGTGAGCGAATAGTACAGCTTTTGGGCATGCCTCATCTACGGGAACTTAATACAATGTGGTTCCTGTCATTCAGACCAATCTGGCAAGATTGCATCTTACCTGTTCTACGCTGCCTGCTTTGCGGTAAAGAATGCGTGCTAGACACCTGTCAAACACTCCCATCAGTCATGCCAACGGATATCGATACTCTGCTGGACCCGATAACGGCCCATGCTCTGTGTTGTCCCCAGAGGCTACCAATACTGATGACGGCATTCATTGAGATCTCACAGACGCTTCCGGCTGCTGCTGAGGTACGAGATGGATCAACAGGCACACAGGTAACAACGGACGCGAACATTGCTGCGGCATCTTATGCTGAGGGCGATGCTTCTCATCTCTGTGCAGTTAACCTTCTGAACGAGGTGTTCCAAATGTCACCAACTTCGGTAGACGATATTTTGGCTACAGAAATAGATGATTTCATGTTTACACCAGACCCATACACTGACTTTGATTCGGCTCACAGTGTACCAAGGACGTAATGAAATTTGGCCTTCATATTTTCAAAACTTGGAACTTTTCCTTTTTTTTTTTTAAATACATGGCAAGACAATCTGCTTACAGTAGAACTATTCTTATAAAACGGACTTCTTTGAATACTTCCAGGGACACATTGTCACCTTATTTGTCTAACATTTCATTTAATACCATGATATGCAATGGCTTTGATTTTTGAAACCTTGTCAACCATTTCATCATATGTATATATTTCTGTTTATTCATTCTTGTTGCATTTATTTCCATTATATGCTTAGAATGAAAACGATGCTTTAAAATGTACAGTACCTATTGCATTCAACAGATTTATTTTAAACTTCTTTTAATATGCTTTTAGAAATGTTTTTAGCAACATGTCATACTCAGTTTAATGTTTAGCATTTCATGTTTAGCATTTAGTATTATCGTTCATTCGAAAGTGGAATGGGTGTTGTATTCCGCTTTAGGTGTCCGTATATAGGTTTTCCTGAAACATGTCCTTATATAGGCACAATTCGCATTGCCCTTATATAGGCATAGAATCCCAGTCCTTATTTAGGCATTAGCCGTGCACTCCAAATACAGGCATGGTCACAGACATCCGTCCACCCTAACGTCACAACGAGTTCTTAGAAACCAGACCCTTAAGCTCTTGGGAGTTCCCCTAGCACAGGATTATTGATTTCTCCAAGAACTCATCTATTATGTATGAACCGCTATACCTTAAGGGTTCATTCCTGACGTCTTCCTCTGTCCGACTTCACGTCAATGCTAACATTCCAAGGCACCTACCAGGTATAAATATACCTTCCCTTGCCCAAGCAAGTTAGGAGGAGACCTTGACTTTAGAGGAGCCCGTATCCCGGCCTGACGCACTGAGAAGACGCTGTCATTCCTGCTCGCAGAAGAATCCAGCTTCCAGTGTTCTGACTACCTTCGCGGGGTGTTAGAGTTCGAGTCCGGAAGGAGATTCCCACCTCTCTCATTCTCAAGGTATGGAGCTGACTTGAACCTAGTGGGACTCTTGGCATACTAGACTTAACATACTCTAAGTATACCATACTAAAGAATACTCCACCTACTTCTTACCTTTCCCTACACCTAGACTAGGTTAGGTACATTGGGGTAGAACTAGCTTAGAGACGCATCGTATGAGTACTCGCATTTTTAGCTCATGTTATTTATGTAAGTGAATATATGCTAAAAGATAATGCTAGCGCAGTATTATTTATTTCTACTGCTTACGCTGTACATTATTTATCTTGCATACTGTCTTGTGATCATAACAGCACATATCTCTTACACGAGAAACAAGACTGTTCAATAAAACCTTTTATTGAAACGCCCGTCTTTTCTTTCTGTGTAACTCTGTGGAAACTAAGCATGCACGATTAGCTGAGTGAAACTGTTATCTATTGTTTCCACGATTCTGAGACGTGTTCCGATTCTAAAGGGAAACAATGTAGTCATGTTTATGCGGTTGCCAGAAACTACTCCCTTCTTGTTCTCAAGGAGTTTCTAGTGGCCTCTGAGCTAGCTGGCACAAAGTAATTAAGTTTAATATACTCGATAGGGACATACCGACCTCAGTCCTATGTCAAGCCTATAGGGTATATTATTCCAATGCGCAGAGCCTATTAGGGAAATAGGAACTACACTACAGGGGAGGCATGCTTCTATCAGGAGAGGCTGGAGTCGCTTTTTAAAGGTGGCAAGGCCCTTGAAGCTCCAGATGGCTCTTACTGACCGGAGGAAGGTGTGAACACCTCCGCCCAGGACAGGCTTTGTTCTTGACCTCTGAGCGCGCTGGCACTCACTCCATGAGGTTAGAACTCTGTCTGGTGGAGACAGGCTGGCTTAGGCCAGTCTGCGACCACACTAAGGGTTGGTAGGTTTCAGGGGACCCCTCTTATTAATAAATCTGACATTGGAATCAGTGCAGGTTTATTAAGATGAGATGTTTGGTACTAAACATTCCATAGTACAGTGAAGCCATCAGAGATCCGGGGAACTTGTACTGACAAGTGTCTAGCCCATGTACTCTTCATGGCTTCCCTGTTCACTTACAATATCCAGGAATCAACAAGGATATTGCAGGGACATATCTGCTCATGCAGATATATCCTCACAGGCGATATAGTGCACACGGACTTAGGGATATAAGGCCTGTCAGGGGGGTATCTTACAAATATCCCATTCAGGGATGTATGTCATGTCAACTCTTCAGTTTTGTCTGCACCAAAGCACGCAGTCTGCGGTGGCAGTGTGCAGGGCCTTGGTGAGGCCAACAATTTGTGCTGCTACCCTTGGGTTCCCTCTTCAGTGTCAATGCCCTAAGTACCAGGGGTACCATCTACTAGAGACTTACAAGGAGTACTCAAGTGGTGGGCGTGGCCTAATGCCGATGGAGTGAGCAGCGTTGCTCTAGAGCTACGACCGGCTGGCCGTCATCAAGCTCCATCCTGGCCCCCCTCAGATAAAAGTTTGACCCTGGGGGTGCTCACAATCAGCCAGTCAGTGCAACAGTAGGGAAAGTGCTAGATAGCAGAGGGGTAAAAATTACTATTCCCACTCCAGTGAGTGCAACAATAGGGAAAGTGTTAGATAGCGGAGGGGTAAAACTTACTATTCCCACTCCAGTGAGTGCAACAATAGGGAAAGTGTAGGATAGCGGTTGGGGTAAAAATTACTATTCCCACTCCAATAAGTGTAACAGTAGGGAAGGTGTTGGATAGCGGAGGGGTAAAAATTACTATTCCCACTCCAGTGAGTGCAACAGTAGAGAAATTGTTGGATTGTGGAGAGATAAAATGTACTATTACCACTCCAATAGTTGTAACAGTAGGGAAAGTGTTTAATAGCGGAGGGGTAAAATTACTATTCCCACTCCAATGAGTACAACAGTTGGGAAAGTGTTGGATAGGGGAGGGGTAAACATTACTATTCCAACTCCAGTGAGTGCAACAGTAGGGAAAGTGTTGGATAGTGGCAGGGTAAAATGTACTATTCCCACTCCAATCAGTGCAACAGTAGGGAAAGTGTTGGATTGCGGAGGGTAACAATTAATATTCTCACTCCAGTCAGTTCAAAATCAAAAACAAACAAAATATTAACAACAAAAATATTTAAAAAACAAAATAAATAAAAAAAATATGAATATGTTAAAAATTAAAATACAAATATATTTAATATTACAAATTAAAAAAATATATTATAATGTTAAATGCATATGACATACCTACAATTATATAAAATAAAATAAATATTTTTAATTAGAAATTATTTAGAAACAAAAATATTAATTATTACATAAATTTACTTTTTTTATTTCCTACCCTATAACACCACACAATTCACAACACACATCTAAATTTAAAAAAATGTACTTACATAATTAATTACCAATTAAAGAAATATTATTAATTAAAAACAAATTAAAACTCATAAAAAATAATAAACTTCCCACACTTTACCCCTATAACCCTTACAAACCACAGCTAAAATCAAACTGCCAAAAAATGTATTACACAATTAAAACTTAGTTTCAATTAATAAACTAACAGTATTTAATTAGTAATTATAAAGTAAGTAAAATTAATTTACTCCCCACCCTTTATCCATATAAAATTACCCTAATTAAATATCAATTAATTAATATTAATGATCAACTAATTATAAATTAAAAAACAAATTACTTCCCACCCTTTACCCCGATAGACCCCACAACCCACACCTAAAATAATTATACAATTTCCATATTTAATTTTCAATTAATTAATTCATTATTAATTAAGAACTAATTAATAATTAATTAAACATAAGGCATAGTTTCTTACCTGTAACTCCAGTTCTCTTGTAGGGGTATTTCCGTGATAAGTCATAAGCACTTGAATAGTCCCGCCCACGTGCGGGGACCCCGAGCACTTCCTTAGATATATCTTCTTAAGTTGTCATCTTTCGCCTTTCTTCGGGAAGGCCTGTAAAGACACTTAAGAGATAGAAAGATAATAATGCGGCCTAACAAACTAGGCTACACTGGCCATTACTTCATCTTCAAGTGAAAAAAGACAGCCAGCAACTTTAAATTTCGCAATTTATGGAGTTTAATACATATAGAAAACTCCCCTTCACAAAACTTTTTTTTTTTTTCATGATAGAGATGAAAGGGTAGGACAGAGAAGCCCCCATAGGCTGCCTTTATATGTCTGAAAATGGACACCGTGCCTTAAAGAGTCTCCAGAGACCACCAGTATCCCATGATGCACAGCCAGTGGCAGTTACTTCAGTTCTTTTTGAAGGCGTAGAGAAGTGAATACCTATTGTAAATCATGGATAAGTCTGCTTCTTCCACCGGGAGGGTTGCTTATGACTTATCATGGAAATACCCCTACAAGAGAACTGGAGTTACAGGTAAGAAACTATTCCTTCTCTTGTAGGGGATTTCCGTGTATAGTCATAAGCACTTGAATAGACTAGTGAAATGAAGTAGGAGGCAGCAGTAGTTTGGAAGCCAGGATACTTTATTAAGTTGGATCAAAAACACTTCAGCCTCAGAAGCGCAGCCACCATCAGGTCAGGTTAGGCTCTCAATAACTGAACAGCTTCACGCATCAACATTCCATCACTAGGGACAACCAAGATGCAGTCCCAACATTCTAGTTAGGCTAACACTGATTTACAATGCACATCAGTGTTAGCTGTGAAGCATATAGGATACTACACACCTCCCCCCTTTGCCAACAACAGAAACAGACGAACCAAAAGCAAAAAATAATAATAAATAAATTTAAAAAATGATGGGATTTATACATATTCCTTTAAGTACGACGGTCTCTTAGAAACCCTAGAGGATTTCCTTATTTCGGTATTGCCACCATCTGGTGGAGACAGGCTGGCTTAGGCCAGTCTGCGACCACACTAAGGGTTGGTAGGTTTCAGGGGACCCCTCTTATTAATAAATCTGACATTGGAATCAGTGCAGGTTTATTAAGATGAGATGTTTGGTACTAAACATTCCATAGTACAGTGAAGCCATCAGAGATCCGGGGAACTTGTACTGACAAGTGTCCAGCCCATGTACTCTTCATGGCTTCCCTGTTCACTTACAATATCCAGGAATCAACAAGGATATTGCAGGGACATATCTGCTCATGCAGATATATCCTCACAGGCGATATAGTGCACACGGACTTAGGGATATAAGGCCTGTCAGGGGGTATCTTACAAATATCCCATTCAGGGATGTATGTCATGTCAACTCTTCAGTTTTGTCTGCACCAAAGCACGCAGTCTGCGGTGGCAGTGTGCAGGGCCTTGGTGAGGCCAACAATTTGTGCTGCTACCCTTGGGTTCCCTCTTCAGTGTCAATGCCCTAAGTACCAGGGGTACCATCTACTAGAGACTTACAAGGAGTACTCAAGTGGTGGGCGTGGCCTAATGCCGATGGAGTGAGCAGCGTTGCTCTAGAGCTACGACCGGCTGGCCGTCATCAAGCTCCATCCTGACCCCCTCAGATAAAAGTTTGACCCTGGGGGTGCTCACAATCAGCCAGTCAGTGCAACAGTAGGGAAAGTGCTAGATAGCAGAGGGGTAAAAATTACTATTCCCACTCCAGTGAGTGCAACAATAGGGAAAGTGTTAGATAGCGGAGGGGTAAAACTTACTATTCCCACTCCAGTGAGTGCAACAATAGGGAAAGTGTAGGATAGCGGTTGGGGTAAAAATTACTATTCCCACTCCAATAAGTGTAACAGTAGGGAAGGTGTTGGATAGCGGAGGGGTAAAAATTACTATTCCCACTCCAATGAGTGCAACAGTAGGGAAGATGTTGGATAACGGAGAGGTAAAATTACTATTCCCACTCCAGTGAGTGCAACAGTAGAGAAATTGTTGGATTGTGGAGAGATAAAATGTACTATTACCACTCCAATAGTTGTAACAGTAGGGAAAGTGTTGGATAGCGGAGGGGTAAAAATTACTATTCCCACTCCAATGAGTACAACAGTTGGGAAAGTGTTGGATAGGGGAGGGGTAAACATTACTATTCCAACTCCAGTGAGTGCAACAGTAGGGAAAGTGTTGGATAGTGGCAGGGTAAAATGTACTATTCCCACTCCAATCAGTGCAACAGTAGGGAAAGTGTTGGATTGCGGAGGGGTAACAATTAATATTCTCACTCCAGTCAGTTCAAAATCAAAAACAAACAAAATATTAACAACAAAAATATTTAAAAAACAAAATAAATAAAAAAATATGAATATGTTAAAAATTTAAATACAAATATATTTAATATTACAAATTAAAAAAATATATTATAATGTTAAATGCATATGACATACCTACAATTATATAAAATAAAATAAATATTTTTAATTAGAAATTATTTAGAAACAAAAATATTAATTATTACATAAATTTACTTTTTTTATTTCCTACCCTATAACACCACACAATTCACAACACACATCTAAATTAAAAAAAATGTACTTACATAATTAATTACCAATTAAAGAAATATTATTAATTAAAAAACAAATTAAAACTCATAAAAAATAATAAACTTCCCACACTTTACCCCTATAACCCTTACAAACCACAGCTAAAATCAAACTGCCAAAAATGTATTACACAATTAAAACTTAGTTTCAATTAATAAACTAACAGTATTTAATTAGTAATTATAAAGTAAGTAAAATTAATTTACTCCCCACCCTTTATCCATATAAAATTACCCTAATTAAATATCAATTAATTAATATTAATGATCAACTAATTATAAATTAAAAAAACAAATTACTTCCCACCCTTTACCCCGATAGACCCCACAACCC
The DNA here is from genome assembly GCA_963921515.1 of Calotriton arnoldi. Lineage (NCBI taxonomy): Eukaryota > Metazoa > Chordata > Amphibia > Caudata > Salamandridae > Calotriton > Calotriton arnoldi. The sequence goes on along the minus strand of CAWUFW010016796.1, from coordinate 100,462 downwards.
ACACCTAAAATAATTATACAATTTCCATATTTAATTTTCAATTAATTAATTCATTATTAATTAAGAACTAATTAATAATTAATTAAACATAAGGCATAGTTTCTTACCTGTAACTCCAGTTCTCTTGTAGGGGTATTTCCGTGATAAGTCATAAGCACTTGAATAGTCCCGCCCACGTGCGGGACCCCGGAGCACTTCCTTAGATATATCTCTTAAGTTGTCATCTTTCGCCTTTCTTCGGGAAGGCCTGTAAAGACACTTAAGAGATAGAAAGATAATAATGCGGCCTAACAAACTAGGCTACACTGGCCATTACTTCATCTTCAAGTGAAAAAAGACAGCCAGCAACTTTAAATTTCGCAATTTATGGAGTTTAATACATATAGAAAACTCCCCTTCACAAAACTCCTTTTTTTTTTTTTTCATGATAGAGATCAAAGGGTAGGACAGAGAAGCCCCCATAGGCTGCCATTATATGTCTGAAAATGGACACCGTGCCTTAAAGAGTCTCCAGAGACCACCAGTATCCCATGATGCACAGCCAGTGGCAGTTACTTCAGTTCTTTTTGAAGGCGTAGAGAAGTGAATACCTATTGTAAATCATGGATAAGTCTGCTTCTTCCACCGGGGAGGGTTGCTTATGACTTATCATGGAAATACCCCTACAAGAGAACTGGAGTTACAGGTAAGAAACTATTCCTTCTTTCTCTTGTAGGGGATTTCCGTGTATAGTCATAAGCACTTGAATAGACTAGTGAAATGAAGTAGGAGGCAGCAGTAGTTTGGAAGCCAGGATACTTTATTAAGTTGGATCAAAAACACTTCAGCCTCAGAAGCGCAGCCACCATCAGGTCAGGTTAGGCTCTCAATAACTGAACAGCTTCACGCATCAACATTCCATCACTAGGGACAACCAAGATGCAGTCCCAACATTCTAGTTAGGCTAACACTGATTTACAATGCACATCAGTGTTAGCTGTGAAGCATATAGGATACTACACACCTCCCCCCTTTGCCAACAGAAACAGACGAACCAAAAGCAAAAAAAAATAATAAATAAATTTAAAAAATGATGGGATTTATACATATTCCTTTAAGTACGACGGTCTCTTAGAAACCCTAGAGGATTTCCTTATTTCGGTATTGCCACCATCTGGTGGAGACAGGCTGGCTTAGGCCAGTCTGCGACCACACTAAGGGTTGGTAGGTTTCAGGGGACCCCTCTTATTAATAAATCTGACATTGGAATCAGTGCAGGTTTATTAAGATGAGATGTTTGGTACTAAACATTCCATAGTACAGTGAAGCCATCAGAGATCCGGGGAACTTGTACTGACAAGTGTCCAGCCCATGTACTCTTCATGGCTTCCCTGTTCACTTACAATATCCAGGAATCAACAAGGATATTGCAGGGACATATCTGCTCATGCAGATATATCCTCACAGGCGATATAGTGCACACGGACTTAGGGATATAAGGCCTGTCAGGGGGTATCTTACAAATATCCCATTCAGGGATGTATGTCATGTCAACTCTTCAGTTTTGTCTGCACCAAAGCACGCAGTCTGCGGTGGCAGTGTGCAGGGCCTTGGTGAGGCCAACAATTTGTGCTGCTACCCTTGGGTTCCCTCTTCAGTGTCAATGCCCTAAGTACCAGGGGTACCATCTACTAGAGACTTACAAGGAGTACTCAAGTGGTGGGCGTGGCCTAATGCCGATGGAGTGAGCAGCGTTGCTCTAGAGCTACGACCGGCTGGCCGTCATCAAGCTCCATCCTGGCCCCCTCAGATAAAAGTTTGACCCTGGGGGTGCTCACAATCAGCCAGTCAGTGCAACAGTAGGGAAAGTGCTAGATAGCAGAGGGGTAAAAATTACTATTCCCACTCCAGTGAGTGCAACAATAGGGAAAGTGTTAGATAGCGGAGGGGTAAAACTTACTATTCCCACTCCAGTGAGTGCAACAATAGGGAAAGTGTAGGATAGCGGTTGGGGTAAAAATTACTATTCCCACTCCAATAAGTGTAACAGTAGGGAAGGTGTTGGATAGCGGAGGGGTAAAAATTACTATTCCCACTCCAATGAGTGCAACAGTAGGGAAGATGTTGGATAACGGAGAGGTAAAAATTACTATTCCCACTCCAGTGAGTGCAACAGTAGAGAAATTGTTGGATTGTGGAGAGATAAAATGTACTATTACCACTCCAATAGTTGTAACAGTAGGGAAAGTGTTGGATAGCGGAGGGGTAAAAATTACTATTCCCACTCCAATGAGTACAACAGTTGGGAAAGTGTTGGATAGGGGAGGGGTAAACATTACTATTCCAACTCCAGTGAGTGCAACAGTAGGGAAAGTGTTGGATAGTGGCAGGGTAAAATGTACTATTCCCACTCCAATCAGTGCAACAGTAGGGAAAGTGTTGGATTGCGGAGGGGTAACAATTAATATTCTCACTCCAGTCAGTTCAAAATCAAAAACAAACAAAATATTAACAACAAAAATATTTAAAAAACAAAATAAATTAAAAAAATATGAATATGTTAAAAATTAAAATACAAATATATTTAATATTACAAATTAAAAAAAATATATTATAATGTTAAATGCATATGACATACCTACAATTATATAAAATAAAATAAATATTTTTAATTAGAAATTATTTAGAAACAAAAATATTAATTATTACATAAATTTACTTTTTTTTATTTCCTACCCTATAACACCACACAATTCACAACACACATCTAAATTTAAAAAAAAATGTACTTACATAATTAATTACCAATTAAAGAAATATTATTAATTAAAAAACAAATTAAAACTCATAAAAAATAATAAACTTCCCACACTTTACCCCTATAACCCTTACAAACCACAGCTAAAATCAAACTGCCAAAAAATGTATTACACAATTAAAACTTAGTTTCAATTAATAAACTAACAGTATTTAATTAGTAATTATAAAGTAAGTAAAATTAATTTACTCCCACCCTTTATCCATATAAAATTACCCTAATTAAATATCAATTAATTAATATTAATGATCAACTAATTATAAATTAAAAAAACAAATTACTTCCCACCCTTTACCCCGATAGACCCCACAACCCACACCTAAAATAATTATACAATTTCCATATTTAATTTTCAATTAATTAATTCATTATTAATTAAGAACTAATTAATAATTAATTAAACATAAGGCATAGTTTCTTACCTGTAACTCCAGTTCTCTTGTAGGGGTATTTCCGTGATAAGTCATAAGCACTTGAATAGTCCCGCCCACGTGCGGGGACCCCGGAGCACTTCCTTAGATATATCTCTTAAGTTGTCATCTTTCGCCTTTCTTCGGGAAGGCCTGTAAAGACACTTAAGAGATAGAAAGATAATAATGCGGCCTAACAAACTAGGCTACACTGGCCATTACTTCATCTTCAAGTGAAAAAAGACAGCCAGCAACTTTAAATTTCGCAATTTATGGAGTTTAATACATATAGAAAACTCCCCTTCACAAAACTCCTTTTTTTTTTTTTCATGATAGAGATGAAAGGGTAGGACAGAGAAGCCCCCATAGGCTGCCATTATATGTCTGAAAATGGACACCGTGCCTTAAAGAGTCTCCAGAGACCACCAGTATCCCATGATGCACAGCCAGTGGCAGTTACTTCAGTTCTTTTTGAAGGCGTAGAGAAGTGAATACCTATTGTAAATCATGGATAAGTCTGCTTCTTCCACCGGGGAGGGTTGCTTATGACTTATCATGGAAATACCCCTACAAGAGAACTGGAGTTACAGGTAAGAAACTATTCCTTCTCTTGTAGGGGATTTCCGTGTATAGTCATAAGCACTTGAATAGACTAGTGAAATGAAGTAGGAGGCAGCAGTAGTTTGGAAGCCAGGATACTTTATTAAGTTGGATCAAAAACACTTCAGCCTCAGAAGCGCAGCCACCATCAGGTCAGGTTAGGCTCTCAATAACTGAACAGCTTCACGCATCAACATTCCATCACTAGGGACAACCAAGATGCAGTCCCAACATTCTAGTTAGGCTAACACTGATTTACAATGCACATCAGTGTTAGCTGTGAAGCATATAGGATACTACACACCTCCCCCCTTTGCCAACAACAGAAACAGACGAACCAAAAGCAAAAAAAATTAATAAATAAATTTAAAAAATGATGGGATTTATACATATTCCTTTAAGTACGACGGTCTCTTAGAAACCCTAGAGGATTTCCTTATTTCGGTATTGCCACCATCAGGTTCAAAACTCACAGCATTTTCATTTCTCTTACCAACTTTAACCACTCGACCCAAATTCCAGATGAGATGGTCTTCCGTTCTTACAGCATTTTCAAATAATTTAATAACTTTCATGGGAGATGAAAATCTGGAACCTGACCTAAAGACACCACCACGAGGATTTTTAATTCTGATCAGATCACCAACATGTACAATAGTTTTCTTGGTAGCTTTACGTGAGTCAAACAAGTCTTTTCTCTTAGAGTCTAACTTGTGCTCTTTCATCTTTTTTAACTCCTCTTTTTGACTAACAGACAAGTCAATGTTGATCAAGTCATTGACCCAGGAGGGACAAACCAAAGTATTGGCCTTTCTTCTCTTGAATAACTCAAAAGGGGAGAAACCTGTGCTCGAATGAGGAGTTATCTATAATTCTTCACCTTACCAAGTAATTCTCGTCTCCAACACAGGTTGTTTGTGATGGCACGCTGAATAGTTTCCTTCAAGACTTTGTTGAATCTTTCAACCATGCCATTGGTCTCGGGATGGTATAGGCAGATTTTTTGTGTCTAATACCTCTTTCTTTCAAAAATTCTTCCATTTCACGAGACTAACTGCACCCCATTGTCTGTCAGCAAGGAATTCGGAAAACCTTCCCTCTCAAAAACTCTTTCCAGAAATGTAATTACATCACGTGACCCAATAGAGTTGGTAATGGCAACTTCTGGCCATCTGGAAAACATGTCCAGGAGTACCAATACATACTTGCCAGAACTTGCATAGCGAATGGGACCTAAAATATTGAAGGAAACCTCCTTCCAAGGATCCTTCGGTATGTCTCTTATCATCATGGGTTGCACTCTACATTTTAAAGTTTTGTCCGCGTTGCAACACTCTCCACAATCTCGCACCACTCGCTCAACCTGGATATCCATTCCAGGCCACCAATACATTAGTCTTAACCTCTCTTTAGTCTTAGAGATCCCTGGATGACTCTCATGGGCTAGGGAAATCAAACCCTCTCTCAGGGATAAAGGAGGAATGAGTCTAGTGCCCCTAAACACAAGGCCACCTTGAAAAGACAATTCATCCCTAACTCTCCAAAAAGTTTGTAAAACTTCATTATTCTTGTCTGAGTTGGACCAATCACTTCCTATTTTTTCTGCCACCTTTTGTAGTACAGGATCTTTAGCAACTTCAGCCAACCACTCGCCCTCTCTAATTATACCTTCTCTAATCACACAAACATCTAAGTTCTCATCTTCATCAGCAAAACTCTCACTAGCATCAGTTAAGTTGACTAAACGGGAACAACAGTCGGCAACCCAATTCTTGGCACCAGGGACATATTCCACATCAAAGTGAAATTCTTGTAATCCAATTACCCAGCGCCTGATCCTAGCAGAGATTGCATCTAAACCTTTCCTTTCAAAGATCTCTTTAAGTGGCTTATGGTCAGTTTTCACTGTAAACTTGCTCCCCCACATGAACTTTCTGAGTTTTTGCACCGCCGAGGAAACAGCTAGGGCCTCTTTCTCTATAACTGAATAATTCAGTTCTGCCCCTCTAAGGCTTCTGGAGATAAACAAAACGGTCCTTTCTAAGCAATTGTGTCTTTGTAAAAAGACTGCCCCAAGGCCCTTTGAACTGGCATCGGACATGACTATGGACTCATGCCCCGGCTCAAAGCTCTAAAGACTGGATGCCCCTCCGAGCATTTTCTTGATTGTGCAAAATTCCAACTCACACTCTCCATTCCAAACAAAGGGAATGCCCTTCTTGAGAAGAGCCCTCAAGTTTTTAGTCTTCTCTGAAAAATTGGGAATGAACTTATTATAATACTCGGTCATTCCCAAAACATTTTATCACCTCTTCTTTGGACGACGGACTGACTAAATTGTTAATGGTTTCAACCAGATCCTTTTTAGGTTCAATTCCATCTAGAGTTATCTTGTGACCAAGATAATATATTTCCTCCAAATTTAATTTGCATTTACTGGCTTTCAAAGTAACACCATTTCCTTTGAACCTCTGTAACACCTCACATACCCTTTGGTTGTGCACAGTAGCATCTTCACCATATATAAGAACATCATCTTGATTCCCGATAAACCTTCCAACATTTTTTCCATTACACGCTGAAAAACAGCAGCAGCAGATATTAATCCGAAAGGCATGCGTACAAATGTGAACGTGCCAAACGGAGTAACAAAAGCCGTTAGGTCTTGAGACTCGTGTTGAAGTCTAACTTGGTGATATGCCGAGGCAAGATCCACAGTTGTAAAACACTTTGCCCCTTTTAACATGGCAAGCATTTCATTAATATTTGGAAGGGTATAGTGGTTACAATGACATTCTTATTTAATTTGCGCAAATCCACACAAAGGCGAACTTCACCGTTAGCCTTCTTCACCATAACTACTGGAGCCAACCATTGGGTAGCTTCCACTTCTTCTATGATGCCATTGTCCTTTAACTTGACCAATTCAGCTTTCATCTTTCTTTGACAAGTAAAGGCACACCTTTAACCTTGCTCACAACTGGTTTGGCCCCCTCTTTGATTCTTATTTTGTGTACATATTTCTTAATACAGTCAAGTTGTTTTTTAAACACTCCGGGAAACTCTTCCTCAAAATTGGGCTTAATGGAATCTACACTATTCACTTTTAGGGTTTGCCTCAATTTGACTGAGGGAGTCTCATTGGGATCTATATATACACCTAATTCTTTCTGGTGGATCCAACTAATGAGGAGTCTCCCTTACAGAAACATAGATTTTACCTGCAGTAAATCTATCTTTGAAGTGAATCGACCCATTAAAATACCCCACGAGTTTGATGGGTTGACCACCGTAGCCTTTGGGAGAAATGTCAGGTTTTAACAACTTAACATGCTAAGTTTTTTTCAAAGAAAACTCTGGGAATCAAAGTTAACTTTGCACCAGAATCAAATAACATGGAAACAGGGGCACCGTCAATTTGAACTGATTCCCAGGGACCTCCTGTGCAATCTTGAACTTGCATGATGATTTCATCTTCTGAAGAATCATCAACAAATTCACAAGTTACTTCCTGAATTCTTTTTTGTATTAGAAGTATTAGTACTCCGGCAACAACTTGAAAGATGACCTTTCTTCCCACATTTTTTACATGTGGTTTTCCAACCTACACAACCCTTGAAATTTGCATAATGTCCAACATCACCACACCTATAACATTTTCCAGGGTTAGATTGTGAAGCATTGTCAAAGTCTTTCTGCAGCGGACGTGGAGCATTGCTAAAGTCTTTCTGCGGCGGACGTGAAGTAAAGCTATTATAGTTCTTTTTGCACACAGAAACAGTTTGTGCCGTTTCTTCTTTTAGTGTGAGGCAATTCTTCTTTATTTCTTCAACACAAGCTTTACTGTGTTCAAAGTTCTTAGCAAGTGTAACAACCTCAGAGAGAGGTGGATCATCTTTTTGCCAAAAGCTCTCTCTAGCTTTCTCTACACAACACCCTAACATGAACTGATCACAAAGTCTTTCTTCAGTGTTGACACCAAAAGAACATGTAGAAGCAAGTTTCCTCAACACAGAAACGTATTCTTCAACAGATTCGCCTGACCTCTGCATTCGTTTCACAAATTGATATCTTTCTAAAACCCTAGAAACTTTGGGTAAGTAGTGTAGGTCTAATTTCTTCATGCATATTTCATACTCATTTAAGCCATTGCTTATTTCAGCAGATAAGTCAGGAAGGTGTTGAAAAACGTCTTGGCCTTCTGAGCCAAGACAATGAAGTAATAAAGCCATTCTGCGCTCTGCGCTTAAAGATGTTCCACACACTCTGGCGTAGTTGATGAAAACATTCTTCCATTTTTTCCAAGGGATTTGTGGTTCCCCAGGATTCATAAGAAAGAAAGGAGAAGGAGGAACATTCTGCATGTTGACGAAGATGTGTAGGTCAAATAAAATGAAAAAAATAACAAATGGCAGAGAATGCAGGACAACTGTGCGTGTCAGTGATGACAAGATCAGCTGCACGCAAACACAGTAAAGCAGGGAAGCTGCGTGTGTAAGCGACAACAAGAACGGCTGCGTGTAGATGCAAACAAAGAAAATAGGAGGGCTGTGCGTGTCAGCGATGGAGGATAGAGCCGCACACAAACTAGTGAAAGCAGGAAAGCTGTGCATGTCAGCGATGATATGAATAAATGGAAGCAGGAAAGCTGTGCGTGTCAGCAAAAATGTGAACAGCTGCACACAAATGACATAAGAGCAGGCATACTGTGCGTGTCAGCGAAGGTGTGAACCGGTAAATAACTGCACATAAAGTAAGTGAGTAAAGTCAGACTGTGCGGGGCGGCTGTGCGCAAGAAAGTAAAAGCAGGCAAGCTGTGCGCGTCAGCGGTAACAAGAGCAGCTGATCGCAAGATGAGAAAGTCGGTTGCTGGGCAACAAAGTAACAATGGACTTCTGAGCGTGACAAATAAGGCTGCACACTACGCAACGTAGCATCACATCTGACGAGCGCGCAGAGCGCCGCGTTGAGAAGGTGACGTGAGGAAACTATGGTGGTGGGGTTCCTCACGCAGCTCCTCGTGCCGAACACAGGCAGAGAGAACTCTACGCGCAAACCCACGCGAGCAGGAAAGTGTTGAGCTTTAACGCACGTGGCTTTGGGGCACTCGCCCGCTCAAAAAAAAGAAAAAGAAAGAAGAGCAGAGCGTTTTGCACCCAAAAGGCAATATTGAAAAGAAACCATGGGGAAGGCGGAAAAAAGAGAAAGATTGAAATTCCCAAGTCACCAGCCAACCACCAAATATCCTTACTTGAAGAGAAGGACATCCAGGTGTCCGACAGTCGCTTGGTAAGGATGAGAAAAGACTCACAATATGATGAATGAAGTCTTGTTTGGGTGAAGCGGTTGGTTCTGGTAACTGGAGGCAGTCTTGAAAGTAGTGGAGAGAGTAGTAAATGTAATCGAAGTGACCTCGGTATGAAAATAAAGTTGAGTTGAAGTCCAAGGGTGGGTCCGGTCTTCTCCAAGTCGTCGCCAATGAAATGAAGTAGGAGGCAGCAATAGGTTGGAAGCCAGGATACTTTATTAAGTTGGATCAAAAACACTTCAGCCTCAGAAGCGCAGCCACCATCAGGTCAGGTCAGGCTCTCAATAACTGAACAGCTTCAAGCATCAACATTCCATTTCAAGGGACAACCAAGATGCAGTCCCAACATTCTAGTTAGGCTAACACTGATTTACAATGCACATCAGTGTTAGCTGTGAAGCATATAGGATACAACTAGCAAGCCCATCCCATAAACACACACGCGGTGGAAGAAACAGAGAAGTGACATTTCAGTTTAGGCAAACAGATTCTGAAGGGAAGCCTGTCCAACCTGAGCATGTGCCTTGGCATCAGTGTCCAGGCAGTAGCGTTTTGTGAATGTATGGACTGACTTCCAGGTAGCAGCCTTACAGATCTCTGAAATGGGTATATTCCGAAGTAAAGCTGCAGTAGCAGCTTTCCCTCTGGTAGAGTGAGCCCTAGGCTTACTAACAAGAGTCTTGTTGGCTTTCTGGTAGCAAAACAGAATACATGAAACAATCCATCGGGAGATGGACTGTTTGGAGGTAGCTAGACCTGTACGGATAGAGCCATAGTTTACAAATAACTGATCTGATCTTCTAATATCCTTAGTTTTGTCCAAATAAAACTTCAAAACCCTCCTGACATCTAGGGAATGAAGCGACCTCTCAGCAGGGGAAGAGGGATGCTGGAAAAAAAGTAGGTAGAGAAATAGTTTGAGTCACGTGGAAATCCGAAATTACTTTAGGGAGGAATTTCGGATGCGTCCTCATAACCACCTTAGAGGAATGGAAGACAGTGTATGGTTCTTGGCAATAAAGTGCCTGGAGTTCGCTAACCCTGCGGGAAGAAGTGAGAGCTACAAGGAAAGCTGTCTTCCAAGACAGATGCTGGAGAGAAGCCCTATGAATGGGTTCAAAAGGCTCCTACATCAGTCGAGAAAGAACTACATTAAGCTCCCAAGGAGGAGAAGGACGTCTCACAGGAGTAAACACTTTCTTCAGACCTTCTAGAAAATCTTTAATGACCGGGATTTAAAAAAAGGAAGTTTGTGAAGGGCATTTCCTGTAAGCAGTCAAAGCTGCTAGGTGCACTTTAATGGAAGAAAATTGAAGGCCAAATTGTGCTAAATGTAGCAAGTATGGAAGGATACCATCTTCCTGGCAGGAAGTAGGATCTTCATTCCTCGATGAACACCAGAAACAGAATCTCTTCCATTTATACGCGTAACAGGTGCATGTGGATGGCCATTTAGCTTCTTTAAGTATTTCCATGCAGTCCTGAGGCAAATTCAAATGTTCATACTGCACTAACTCAGGAGCCATGCCGCCAAGTTCAATGACGAGAGATTGGGGTGCACCATCTGCCCTCTGAATTTCGTGAGAAGGTCTGCCTGGCATGGAAGTCTGAGATGCGGCAGGAGAGACTGGTGGAGAAGGTCCGTGAACCACCACTGTAGCGGCCACTCCGGAACAATGAGGATCATCTTGGCTCGTGACTGCAAGAACTTGATGAGGACTGCCGGGATCAGGGGTGTCGGAGGAAAGGCGTAGAGAAATCTGCCTGACCAGTTTATCCACAGGGCATTCCCCAGAGTGTCCGGTTGGTAGAACCTCGAGGCGAAGTTTTGGCATTTGTTGTTTTCTGCGGTGGCGAACAAATCAACCTCTGGAGTACCCCATCTTCTAAAGATATCTCGCACCACATTGTCGTTTAAGACCCATTCATGGTTTTCCTGAAGGAGTCTGCTTAGAGCGTCGGCCTGAGCATTTTGAACACCTCAGAGGTGAGTTGCTGTATTGGTCAGATTTCTGGCTAAGAGCCATTTCCAGATGGTCTGGGCTTCCTGAGATAACGGACGGGATCTCGAGCCCCCCTGCTTGTTGAGGTAGAACGTTGTTGTTGTAATGTCGGTCTGGACAAGCAGGGAGCTGGTGCGGAATGATGGCTGAAAGGCTTTCAGTCTCAAATGAACTGCTCGTAGCTCTAGTAAATTGATGTGGTATGTGGATTCCTTCGTGGATCACTTGCCTTGAATTTGAAGGTGGTCTGTGTGTGCACCCCAACCGAGGAGAGAAGCATCCATTACTATGGTTTGTGTCGGTATCTCCTTGTGGAAGGGAATCCCTCGTAGGAGATTGCTGGGAGAACACCACCATCTGATGGACTGGAGGTCATGTTGTGACAGCTGAATCCTGTCCTCCCAATCCCCGATTCTCTGGTCCCATTGATCCTCCAGACATTCTTGCAAGGGTCTCATGTGGAGACGTGCATTCAGAGTGAGGAAGATACAGAATGCCATGGAGCCCAGAAGAGAAGAGACCTTCCTCACAGTTGGTAAAGACATGGTCATGAGAGCCTGAGCCTTCCGAAGGATCGATAAACGTCTCTCCTCCGAAGGATACATGTTTGCCGTGCGAGTATCGATGGTTGCTCCCAGATATTGAAGACACTAGACAGGCGTCGAGACAGACTTCGTCTGATTGATGTGAAGACCCAAACGAAGGAGAAGATCAGAGGTCCAATTGAAGTGTAGTTGAGCCTCCTGATACGTGGATGCTTTGATCAGCCAGTCGTCAAAGTACGGGTAGACGAACACCCTGTGCTTCCTCAGATAGGCAGCAACTACTGCCATGCACTTTGAAAAGGTCCTGGGAGCTGATTTCAGGCCGAATGGGAGTACACAGTATTGATAGTGGTTGTTCCCTACTGTGAACCTCAGGAACTTGCGATGCTGCCTTACTATGGGAACGTGGAAGTATGCGTCTTGCAGATCTATTGCGCATAACCAATCCTCCCGATGAGTTTGAGGGTAGATTTGATGCAACGCTAACATTAGGAATTTTTCTCTCCGAATCCATTTGTTTGCGTGTCTTAAATCGAGAATGGGTCTGAACTCGTTCTTGTCTTTCTTTCGGACCAGAAAGAACCTTGAATACAGTCCTGTTCCCTGTTGTAAAGGAGGAACAGGCTCTATTGCCCTTTTTTGTAAGAGAGTGTCGGCCTCCAATTGCAACTGGCACAGTTGGTATCGTGAGTGTGTTGGAGGGATCGATGGAGGAGGGCTGATGAAACGTAGCGAGTATCCATTGCGGACAATATTCAGAACCCAATTGTCCTGTGTTATTTTTTGCCACTCTGCCTGGAAATGTTGAATGCTTCCCCCCACCGGAGTGGGTAACAGAAGAGGGGGAAGAAACGCTTCAGGGCTTAGAACCAGCAGGCGCCTTATTCCCTTGTGCAGGATGCTGTCCTGGCCTTCCTCTAGGTTGTTGTTTTTGGAACGGTTGGAACGACCGCTGGTACGATTGTTGTTGATTGGTCTGTTTGCCCTGATATCTCTGAAACCTCTGAGAAGAGTACCGACGTTGGAAAGGGTGGAAAGATTTGCGCTGTTCCTTAGGTTTTTCAAGACCTATGGCTTTCAAGGTCTCCATTTCCGCCTTCATGAGGGCCATCTCCTCATCCGCATGAGAACCAAAGAGTGTTGTTCCAGAAAAAGGCAGGTTCATGACGAGTTGTTGAGCTTCAGGCTTGAGAGAAGTAAGGCGAAGCCATGAATGCCTTCTGAGAGCTACTCTGTGGCAATATCCATGTGCAGATAGAAGTGATGTATCCGCCGCTGCACTAATCACTTGGTTAGAAACCATAAGTCCTTCATTCAGGATTTCGTTCAAATCCTCCCTCTTGTCCCTAGGCAGATGGTCTGCGAACTGCTGAAGAGACTCCCAAAAGGACCGGTCATACCTTCCCAGCAGGGCTGTAGCACTAGCAGCCTTCATTGTGGTAACTGCTGTGTTGCATACCTTCCTCCCCACCGAATCTATCTTACGACTCTCCTTATCAGGGGGAACTGTGGACGTTGGAGCCGTAGAATGCGGTTTCTTAGCTGCCACAAGAATGACAGAATCTGGGGTGGGATCCGTCCGGAGGAATGTGGGATCCTGCTCAGGCGGACGATATTTCTTCTGTAACCTGGAAGGAGCTGATTTAATGGAAGAAGGTGTCAAGAATAATTCCATCGCCGGTTCCAATAAGCCTGGCACCAGAGGGAGCAAGGGACGAGAGGCTTGTCTCTGCTAGAGAGTCTAGAAAATTACGGAAGCTGATGGCACTGGAGTGGACATCGGAATATTGAGTTTAGAGGCTCCTCGCACTAAAACCTCTTGAAAGGTGGTGATGTCGTCGATAGGAGACACCCTTTGAGGAGGAGAATCCGAAAGTGTCGGTGAATATCTCCCAGTACTTGTTGAGGACGTGTCCCTGGTGTGTCAGGAGCGAGATCTCTCCTAACGATGTCGGTGATGGGAGCGAGTGGAGGAACGTCGATTACTGCGAGATCGATCTCTCGCACAGGACCTAGATCTCGGTCTTCGAGATGCAGTAGGTGTCGTGGGCCGAGGAGTAGCAGGCCCAGGAGGAGGCGGAGGAGGAGGCGGCAGAGGAGGTGGTGGTGGAGGAGGAGGAGATGGAACAGGCAGCGAAGGAGGAGGAGGCTGTTCCTCTGGTCGACGAGGAGAAGACTGAGTTGGTGTCCTCGTAGGGGAATATGTTCGTGAATATTCTGAATCCGAGGAATAAACCAATCTCCTCCTTTTACGAGCTGCCTGAAGTGAGGAAGGAGCCATAGATTCACTGCAAGATCTCCCTCTCAACGTCGATCTACTTGTCGACGGCGATCTTCGACGTCGTGTCGACCTAGAACTTCCTCTCGACGTCGACAGGCTCAATGTTGATCGAGTCGGAGATCGATGGTGTCGTCTCGGCGTAGACCGCCGGTCACTCTTCGTCGTCAACCGCCGGTGACTCTTCGACGCCGACCATCGGTGACTCCTCGAAGGCGATCGGCGGTGTCTTCTCGACGGCGACCGTCGGTGCCTCCTGGACGCCGATCGACGATGGTGAGTCGACGTCGATCGGCGCTGATGCGTCGACATTGAGCGAGGAGACAAAGTCTTCGACGGCAACCTCTGAGGTGAATGAGAAGGTCTCACCCTTGTTCTCCTCGATGTGGAGCGTCGACGTCGTTTCGACTCAGAGCCCTGAGTCGACGGAGAATAGATCGCCGCCAAACCTGCCCTCGATGTCGTAGTCTTCGACGTCGACCGGGATCAACGTCTTTTTTCAGCCCTTCTTCGTCTGGGGAGCTCCCCAGCGGCTGAAGACAGGGTTTTGGTAGAGGACTGACCCTCTCCTAGCCCAGAAGTCCCACCTGTTGACTTTGTCTGCTGTTTTCTTCGATCTTCCACACCCTGAAGCCGAATCTTCTCCCTGTCACGCAGGGTGCACCTGGAAAAGGTTTTACATATGGGACAGGCATCAGGAACATGAGAAGCAGGCAGGCAAAGAAAACACACTCTGCGAGAGTCAGATTTGGCCTTCTTTCTTCCACAGCCAGGACACTTGTCAAAATGTGAAGGCATTTTGACTGAAAAACTGTGGAATTTCTATCAGAAAAAAACAGCAAGAGAAAAAGAAAGACCAAAGACTTCGAGTGAAACTGTAAAAATGTAAATTCTGAAGAGAATTTTGATGAAAAAACACCAAATAGGTAGAGCTCAATGCTCCAGGGTCCTGCTAACAGGAGCCGGAAAAAAGAACTGAAGTAACTGTGGCTGTGCATCATGGGATACTGGTGGTCTCTGGAGACTCTTAAAGGCACGGTGTCCATTTTCAGACATCTAAGGGCAGCCTATGGGGGCTTCTCTGTCCTACCCTTTCATCTCTATCATGGAGAAAAAAGAAAAAAAAAGGAGTTTTGTGAAGGGGAGTTTTCTATATGTATTAAACTCCATAAATTGCGAAATTTAAAGTTGCTGGCTGTCTTTTTTCACTTCAAGATGAAGTAATGGCCAGTGTAGCCTAGTTAGTTAGGCTGCATTATTGTCTTTCTATCTCTTAAGTGTCTATGCAGGCCTTCCCGAAGAAAGATGACAACTTAAGAAGATATGTCTAAGGAAGTGCTCCGGGGTCCCCGCACGTGGGCAGGACTATTCAAGTGCTTATGACTATACACGGAAATCCCCTACAAGAGAAATTACTTCCCGCCCTTTACCCCTATAAACCCCACAACCCTCACCTAAAATTAATTACACAATTTCCATAATTAATTTACAATTAATTATTATTTATTAACTAATTATTAATTAATTAAACACAAATTACTTCCCACCCTTTACCCCTATAAACCCCACAACCCGCACCTAAAATGAATTCCACAATTTCCATAATTAATTTTTAATAAATTAATATCACTAATTAATTAATAAAAAATAAATTACTTCCCACCCATTACCCCTATAAACCCCACAACCTACACCTAAAATTAATTACACAATTTCCATATTTAATTTTTAATTAATTAATACTAATTAACAACTGATTATTAATTAATTAAAAATAAATTACTTCCCACCCTTTACCGCTATAAACCCCACAACCCATACCTAAAAGAAATTAGACAATTACCATCATTAATTAGCAATTAATTAATTATTGATCAACAACCAATTAATAATTAATTAATAATATTTCCCCACAATTAACACTATATAATCTCAATTAAATAAATATTAATACATAAAAAATAATCATTAATTTATTATAATTAAATTACTTCCCACCCTATTCCCCTATAAGCCCACAACCCTGTACGGAACTAAAAAACGCAAAATTGAATTAAATAAAATTATTAACTACTAACACACATATTAAAAAACAAACAATTCTTATACAAAAAAATACATCACATACATTTAAAATATATACTAAAATACATAACACTAATTAAAAAATCGATATTTTAAACAACTATATTTTTGCAAACGATATCAATGACTTCTATATTTTAAAAAATGATATTTCTTATCTTACACAATATTCTTGATGTCGATATTTCTGACTCACGATATTTAGGACTCGATATTTCTGTAGGTCGACATTTCCAACTCGATAATCTGTCTGCACACCGGCCGGGGACTGGAGGAGACAGGGGAGCTGGGCCTGAACAGTATGGCCCCGCAGACTGAGCGGCATCGCACGAATATGCTGCACTACACAGCAGGGAGTAGCAGCCTCACACAGAGCCCGTGAGCTGGCAGCTGGGACGCTGGCCTACGTCGGGACCCGGCCCATGGCAGTGGAAGGGAGCACTGCCTCCATCCGCCCTAATAGCAAGGCCCGCCTAGGAGAGAGGCCCCAAGGGGGGAAAAAAAAAAGGCAAGCACAGTGGACAGTGCACTCCAGGTGAGCAGAACAGCAGCAAGTAGGCATCATAAGGAGAGGGCAGACAAAAGAGGTGTGTGCCAGCTGGGGAACAGTGGCTGAACGGTATTCCCCTCACAGAACAGGAGTGAGGGATGTCTGGATACCAAAAGTAATGCGAAGGCGCAGAGAGACCTAACTGCTAAGAAACGAGGAAGAACTCCCCACAATGCACTGACACAGACCCGACCTAGACTGCATGTTGCTGGAGGGTTGGAGGAGCACCAGACCACGAGCGCCATAGCTTGACTTGATTGAATCTGGAGCCAGACCCACTACTGCAAACCCTGATTGAAGCACTGGCGGAAAACCCCCCCATACGAGGTAACGACTTTGCAGGGAAAACTGACGCCCATCATTGAGAGTTCCATGAGAAAGGGAGGGGAGACCCCCAAATGAACAAGAGTCAACCGGACAGGGAGAAGAGAGTAAAGGTGCGAAGCAGAGATGCAGAAGACAGTACTGTCCTGCTGCAAACAATGGGGAAGGTGACAAAAAAGTGCGAAAAGATGGATTTTCAACCGAAAAATAACAGGAGGGGAACGAGAGACCTCCCTCCCAGGCAGAGAGCCCACAAGACCCGACACTGCAGGACATTCTGCAAGCAATAACTGCCTCCAGTGAGCGGCTGGATGCAAAGATAGACTCCATAGGCACGGACTTGGGCATTCTTAGAGATGACCATAGACGACTAGTGGAACGAATCTCAGCAAACGAAAGCCACCTATTGAAAACTTCCCCGGATATCGCGACACACACTAGAACTGCGGGCAGAAGATGCCGAAAACAGGTCCAGCAGGAACAACATTAGGGTAGTGGGACTGCCCGAAAAGGTGGAAGGCGCCAACATGGTGGACTACCTCAAAAAATTGCTGCACACAGAGGTGGCGCCAGAAGGATTGTCAACGTTTTATGCACTCAAAAGAGCCCACCAAGTACCCACGAGACCACCCTTGCCTGGGGCCCCCCCAGGCGGTGGTGGCGAGACTTCTGCAATACAGAGATAGGGACCACATACTGGAGCAGGCGCGACAAAAGGGAGATCTTCATGTGAATAATGTGGTGGTACGAATCTTCCCGGACTTTTCCAGAGAGCTGCAGAAACAGCGAGGGTCGTTCCAGAGTGTGAAGCAGAAACTCCGCCACCTTGACTACAAGTATACAATGCTTTACCCTGCCAGACTACGAGTGTCTACACCGGAGGGGTGGAGTTTGTCCGTGCCCTGCAAGAGGCCTGAGACTGGCTGGAGCGCTGCCGCGGCGAAGCCCAGTCTCGGGAGATAAGGAGACAATGAAAGCGCAGTGGCAGATCCCGCAGCAGAATAGCCAAGAAAGATGAGCTAGTTCCCACACAAGAAGAAGTGCAAATGGAGAGACAAAGAGCGATAAAGGTGGTGGGGCTGATAAGCGGAAAGGAGACGAAACAACCACATTTGGAGAGCAGCGAAACGATGCCAGAGTCAGACTCCGAACAGGGCTCAAGCATATCCGAGACTTTTGAGTATTGAACTCCTGAACGTGACACCGCAAACAGCTGATGACGTCATCTAGGAGACAGGTGGGAACGGTAAAAGAAAGGGAGGACTTAGGGACATTCCGAAATAGCAGTCCTGGAGCACAGGTACTGTGCCTACTGAGGGGGAAGACCAGATTGGATTCCCTGTTTCCTCTGAGCTGGGTGGTGGCCCCAAGGGCTGGGGGGGCATTGGGCCCATTTCAGTTGATAGACTTCCTAATAGACCCGGAGGGCCGATATGTGGTGGTACGAGGACGGTTAGAAGGACGCAAACTGAATATAGTAAGTATCTACGCCCCTAATACTGAACAGCCTGCCTTCTTCACCCACTTGACCCATCGCCTGGCCCCATACTTGACCAGTCCTACGATACTGGGGAAAGACTTTAACAGCGCACCTGGACAGATCCCATCCCCCGCTGTGAGATTCTCTGGCAACGCGCGCAGCACGGGCATTTAGTGACTGGCAACACCACTGGGGACTGTTACATTCCTGGAGAATGCTACATCCTTATGACCGTGACTATTCCTACTTCTCGGCCATGCACAAACTCCATGTGCAATTAGACACCCTTTTATGCACTGCAGATATACAGAGATTAGTGCGTACGACTGAGTATCTATTCCAAACAATATCGGATCAGAACCAGGCCATACTTGGCCTACAGTGGACACAGCCTGCAATTCCTACCTGGAGACTCCGCCCCAATGCACTAGAGGACCAGGTGTTTAGGGAAGGGATTCGGGAGATCGCTCAATACTTTAGTGATAATGCAGGTACAGCCTCCTCTCCAATGGCAGAGTGGGACGCCTTTAAGGTGGTCCTGCGGGGTAAATGCATAGCAGAAAACACCCATATCAGACGCACGCTCCTCCTAGAGGTTGGGGAGGCTGAAAACACCCTCAGGGAGCTAGAACGGAGGCGGCCAGGGCACCCAGAGTTGCAACAGGGAGTACAAAAAGCTAAGGAGGAAGTAGCACAACAGACTGAAAGGCTTCGATTATAAACAATACCTGGACCATACACATGCAGAGAGGGATAAATCTGGGTCCCTCTTGGTGTGGTTAGTTAATCCTATCGGCAAAGACTCCCCTGTAGATGAGATGGACGATAGCGAGTGCAATAGGCACTACACGCAAGAGAAGATCAATGGCATTTTTGCACAATATTATGCCAGGCTATATCGAGGTTCAGCAACTTGCGATAGGACTGCAGCCCGAGGATACTTGGAGGGACTGCAACTGCTGCGCCTAGAGCCGCAAGTGACGGAAGCAATGGTGTCAGACATTTCCCTGTAGGAAATACGGCGGCTATCAAGCATATGGCGCATAACAAGACCCCTGGCACTGATGGGTTGCTGGCGGAGTTTTATGTGACGTGTGTGGGGGAACTGGCCCCTAGACTGGTGACATTGTATATTGCAGCTCGGGAAGCAGGGACATTACCGGAAAGCACCAGGGAGGCACTCATTGTCTGGTTTTAAAACCCAGAAAGCTGGCGCACGATTGCACGACCTAAAAGCCACTTTCCATGCCGAACGTGGATTACAAAATATTAAGCAAGATCTTAGCGACCAGACTATTGCCACATATGCCAAAGCTGGTCCATCCGAATCAGGCTGGATTTATCCTAGGGTAGAACACAGCAATCAACATACAACGGCTCCTGACCATTATGGATATAGAGGACTATGATAGATCCACAGTGGCGGTGTTCGCAGTGGACACTGAGAAGGCCTTTGATAGCCTGGAGTGGCCCTTCCTCTACGAGATGCTGAACACGCTGGGACTGGGGGGGGTGGCTTCTCAGCGTGGGTGCAATTGCTTTACGCAAACCCGACGGCAAGGGTGCGCAAAGGTAGGGCTGTCTCCCAAAGACAGGCAGTAGAACGCGGCACGCAGCAGGGGTGCCCCATATCCCCGTTGCTGTTTGCCCTGGCCATAGAGCCACTGGCCTGCTGAGCAAGAGCGGGACAGGACTTCAGGGGACTGGTGACGAAAGAGACGCAACACTATATAGCCCTGTACGCGGATGACCTCCTGATATTCCTCCGCGACACGACGAAGAATTTGAAAGGGGCTCAGACCATGCGGGAGCACTTTGGCAGCCTCTCTGGCCTAAAGGTCAACTGGCCGAAATCAAGATTGTTCCCCATGACGCCTAACAGACCTCCACCAGCTGCACTGGACAATCTGCAGTAGGAACCCAGCTGCTCGGCGTACCTAGGAGTGAAAGTGTATCATGGATCCGCTGAGGTCATGGAGGGCAACATGGGCAGAGCGATACGTTCTCTCCGTTCCTCCATGGATTTTCGGAAGTCCCTACCGCTGTCGGTGGCAGGTAGAGTGGCCCTCCTGAAGATGGTGGCCCGGCCACGTTTACTGTACTTCTTTGGGACCCTCCCAGTATGGATCCCACGCGCGATGTTTAGGGACCTGGACTCGCTGATCACATCATTCATATGGGGAATGAGCCGCAGAAGGGTGGCCCTGGCCACTATGCAGCACTCCACAGCGACTGGCGGGTTGGCAGTCCCAGGCCTTGAAATGTATAAAATTGCAGCACAACTTAACTGGTTGACCCAGTGGCTGGCTGCTAGAAGGAACCCGGATAGGGCACAGCACCTATTTGCACCGGCAGCTTTGGTGCTAGTGATAATACTGCTGTGTGTACAACGGAGGTCTATTCGAGACATAACGGAAACTAAGGTGATATCTAGATGCTGGACCAGATATCTACAGCGCGTCGACCTATTATCATGGTCTACAACAACAAGCATGGCAGATGAAATGAGCTGTTTTACCAGGATGATGGTCTGGGATCACCTTGACAGTGTGCAACATTCATGACTTCGAGTATTCCCTGAATCTCCTCAGATGGACCCCTAATAGGTATACAAGGTAGAGAAGGAAGAGGGGTAGATTTACATGACTGATCTAAGCTACTAGAAAATAGCCTGATATTTCTTAGTTGTTTCCTACTACCATTGTAAAAAGAAATGCTCTCTGTGGGGGTGTGGCCTGGCTCCAGCCAAGATGGCCGTACACTGAACGAACTCTGAGGTGCCCAATAATCTAAACCCCGACATCCGTCCTGAAATACGCACACATCAGCTCTGTAAGTGCACACCCTGACACACCTGGGTGTCTAGTGAGCCAGGGGTGTATTAGAAGCCATCCTTTGCCTCGAAGACCAAAGCCTGGGCGATTAAGGAGCAGGTTGCCCACATCGTGACAGAGGCTGCATGCCCTGGAGCCAGCCTGTAAAGAGGAAGAGTGGCCGTTCCTGCAGCAGTGCAGCGACTGAGGAAGGAAAGGCGCAGCGCCCCAGCCAAACTGGTGGATCTTCTGCCAACTGCTCCCATTGCTGCTTCTACCCACGTTGTTCGGCGGCTGTGGAGGAACTGAGGCCCATACCTGGATCTCACGCCTAATGTGCCGGTGGGCATCCAAGAGTGGCGGGGGCTCGCCGTGCCTGGCCGTATCGATCTGGAGGTGAGGCAGCGAGGGCTGTGGCTGGGGAGCCGATGGGCTCTGGCGGAGCAGGGCAGACCCTCTGAGGCCGGGGCGGGCTCCCAGACAAGGAAGACTCGCCAGGAGATCAGGCACTGAGGCTCTGCACTCGGAGCCAAGGAGACATTATGCCACGAGGACAGGGTGTCTTGGACAGTAAGTGTGACACCCCAGCGGCGATAATCATGCCAAAACTCAGTGGCAGATGTGGGCCCGAGCAACTAATGTCTGCTGAGTAGGGGGCCTCTGCGCTGGACTCTGGGACCTGGACATGAGCTAAGGCTCAACTTTCCTGCCAACAGCCACTATCCTGGCATAGGGGGCCGCACTGGGACTTTGAGGTGCTAGTGGTGCCGGAAAGAGGTGGATTGTGACCGGGACTTGGAGGCCCTGCCCTCATCCCCCACGGATGCCTGAAGTTGGCTTTCCTAGCACAGTTATCGTCCAGGGTGCGACCTGTGCTGCCTGGCCCTAACAAAGGGAGAGCTTCCCTATACAGACATAACTTGGGCAGCAAGAGACACAAAGTATTTGGCCCTTAGTAGTCAGGACGACGATCCCCATTCCCTCATTTATACAGAGAGGTGGCCCACCGCCTGAGGGCTGACACTCTACTGACCTTCATTGCATTTGTGCACACACCACCGGGCCGGAGCCAGACTACTCTTTGAGGGCCTCACAGTCATCGCAGAGCCCTGTGAGTGCCCTCCAGAGGAGGTTTGGGGGGAGTGAACGAGAACTGAGTGGTGTGATTTGGAGCGTGGGTCCCTGATGTAACCTGCCGTGTCACATGAACCTGGCTGTCTGCGAACTGGTTCTATATTACTCTGATTCACACCATTGAGCAATTGAGGTCCACCACTGGAGTCCCTGTGAACGTAAAAACAACACCCCCACCCTCCTCTTCTTCACTGCTTTCTCCCCGTGGCCATGGTGAGACCTAAGGGACAAATGTCAACACAGTCAACAAGATGGAGAAATATGCTGTGACCAAGCAGTCCCCTGA
Source organism: Calotriton arnoldi (assembly GCA_963921515.1). NCBI lineage: Eukaryota > Metazoa > Chordata > Amphibia > Caudata > Salamandridae > Calotriton > Calotriton arnoldi. The sequence continues at coordinate 77,849 of CAWUFW010016796.1, read as the reverse complement.
TACGGCTGGGCCAGGGGCCGAGACATCTGTGTTGAAGGAACATTCCCTCTGAGCCATTATGGCAGCAATCTGTGATCCTAAGAGTACTCTTGAACCTAAAATAGATGCTGTGATTGTGCATGTTAATCTTTTGAGGGCTGATTTCAAGAAAATGTTGGAGAAGGTCACAGCAGCACAGTCACCTGTTACAGTGTACGTCCAAAAATCTGGAGGAACAAGTCCAGTACCTTATGAAGCAACACACGATTATGGGAGCTAAACTCGAAGATCAAGAAGGCAGGATGCGTAGGAACAAAATCAGAGTGGTTAGGGTCCCTGAGGAGCCGGCGGGACCTAGTGTGGACCTCTTCCTCGAAGATCTAATTGTTAACACCATCCGCCCCAAGCGCCTTTTGAAATTCTTCTCCATTGAGCGGGTGCACAGGGCGCTGATACTGCCACCAAAGCCGGGGGCCCCCCACCGGACGATTATTGCCAGGATTTAAAATCACCGGGATCGTGACACTATACTACAGGCAGCCTACTCCCATGTGGACCTGACTTATGAAAATACCACAACAAGCTTTTTCCCAGATTTTACACTACAGGTACGGCGCCGCAGCTTCGACGAAATCAAGAAGGTACGCCACACTAAAGAAATCAATTACATGATGCTCCATCCAGCAATACTACGGGTGGCGGCAGAGTGTAAATCTTGGTATATTACCACACCGGCATGGGACTGGCTCGAGGGCGGGCGTACTCCTGGACAGCAGACCAACCAAGAGGGGAAGAGAGAGCGTCCCACTGGCCAGCAGGAGTACAATCTGCCGGTGCAACCTCAGGAACAATCCGCTGAGGGTGATGTAATGGGGGTCTGATAGTAGGCTTTGATGGCCACACAAGATATAGCCCCCTGGTTGATAGAACTGGTCACTGTGGGACGAAAATTGGGGGGCTAATACTGAGTGCAGGGTCTAAAATCAGGCCTCCCAAGTAAATGTATGATCACAGGATGCGAACTCTGGTTGCTCTTAAGAGTGAGAAGCAGGAATGATCTGCTTTGTTTCATGTAATACAGATGTGTGGATATTTTGCTGTGCTAAAGGGTTTTGCACATTGGATGCAAAAACCTGGTTTGCCGGCTACCCCTTAAACGTTATGCTAAAGATTGGGCGACAGACGCTCTGCAAGTTGGGGTGGAGGGTGTTTCGATGCCTATGGTGCAGGGTAGCAGGGTGGGGGGAGTTTACTTGGGTATCAGAGTTATGTTAAATTTTCATGGTTTTGCATGGTTTAATGTGTTTTTGCTCAGTCACACTGCGCAACAGGGGAAAGGGACTCGGATCATTTAGAAGGGGGGCAGAACGTTTGCACCTTCACACACTAAGTAGGACTGCCACACAACACAACACCTCATGGGGACCCACATCCACTCTGTTTTGAAGGTCATGATATGGAATGTCAATGGCCTAGGAAACAAAATCAAACACACCGTTCTCCTGCAATATATCCATACAAATGCCCCAGACTTCGTCCTACAGGAAACCCCTCTATAGGGCACTAGACTGATTGGGTTATTCCTTGTTGGCGCATGCAGGTTTTACTTCTAATTCCAGGGGCACGGGTATTCTAATTAAAATCAGTACCTTACATGCCAGGCCAAGCGTGGAGTGACCCATCCTGTAGGTTTGTTGCACAGACCGGTACCTGGGAGGGCCATACACATCTGCTTGGTCTATGTGCCGCTAAGACTACAGGCAGAAACCTTTCCAGCACTTAGTGCGTTGTTGCTGAAAATGCCACCAGGCACCCTGATACTCGGGGGAGAGGGGGACATGAATGCCACAATGGACCTGGAGAGGGATAGGATGTCCAACACTGTGGGGGGCATCAGCGTTTGTCCGCTTAGGGCTCCTGTGGATGCAATGGGATTAGTGGACTTGTTGTGTGAGCACAACCCTACTGCAAAACAGTTTACATACCTATCGGTGATGCATAGTAGGTGTTGCCGATGCCACTAACCGTTGTATACTTCAAGGCTCAATCCACAGGAGCGACGAGAAATCCCCCACACTCCTAAAGGCAGTCTATGGATGAAAAGGAAATAAGACACTTGCACCCCTAGACTGATTCTCGGAGATGTGGGGATGAGAAACCACGATGAGACAACTTCTTAACCCCCCAGCCGATTCCCTCAGGGTTGACCAGACAACAGATGAGGTGAAACCTACAGGGAGACAGGAATAGACAGCGATAAGAAACTTCCTCCCCTCCCCCTTCTAACAGTAAATATACACAGGGTAAACTTCAGTGCTTGCGTTATAGAAACACACTTTCCCTTACCGGATGGACATCTCCTTGTGTAAAATATAGGATCTTCTCAGTGCTCGCCAGTAACATGTGTCACTGAGATTTGTCCAAAAATAAACAAATAAAATAAAGGGGGACCGACAAAGAATCTGTACAATAACTCCTAACAGATTCCAAGGAGAAGTGCTTCCAAACTGACTGGACTGTGAGGGCATATGCATAAAAGGACAGGATAGTCAAAAAATGCCTCTCCAGCATTTTAAACAAACAAAGCAATCAAACGCGCAAAGCGCATAAACACAGATACAATGTATCAAGTTTAAGTCAGTTTCCACTCACAAACACGGCAGCGTCTATTCAATTAAAAGAACGCCGCCACTCGTCAATTTCATCAAAGACGGAAAAAGTTTAGGAGGATTCAGGAACAAGGGTGAAAAAGCCTCTCAGTCAGCGAGGGCTTCAGAACGCGGCCGCGCGTAAATGCTGCCAAGAACGCGGCCGCGAATCAAGGGGTCAGCGGGGTACTTGGGAATCGCCGCTTGTAGGTAAGGCAAGGGACACCAATAAGGGAACACAAAACAAACTAGAATCGCCTTGCGATATTCTAGAGGCGGGTAGCAGGGATCGCTCTAGGTAGGGGAAAGAGCTAGGGTACTCTCACGAGAAGTGTTGCCAGACACGGAGTTTCCAGGAGAGGTCAGAGCGTGGTGCAGGATCAAAGCCAAGCAACGGTTCTTCGGCGAGCCGGTATATTTAAAGGAAGGGAGCGTCTACAAACTCCACCTCTAACAGAGAGGTGAGGGGTCTGCTAAAAAGGGTTCAACTTTCTACAAAGCAAGCACTCAAGCTCCCCCAGGACTCCAAAGGACTGTGCAGGAGGCTGGACGTCTAACAGTTCTCCCACCCAAAGGCCTATTTACAGGACGGGGTTTCGCGGGATATAAGGCATGAAATCTACGAACTAGAACAGGGGCGTGTACATTTTCAGCAGGTTCCCATGATCTGTCTTCCGGGGCATACCCAACCCAATCCACGAAATATTGGAGCTTGCCTCTGTATCTACGGGAATCAATGATTCTTTTCACCTCATATTGTTTCACCTCCCACTTGGACAGGGGGAGGAGGTGCTTCAGGGTCCAATGAGGGTCTGTACTCTTTAAGTAAGGAAGCATGGAACACTGGATGGATACGCATCTCTTCAGGTAACTCAAGTTTTAGTGTAACGGGAGTTATAATCTTGGTGATGGAATAAGGCCCTATGTAACGGGGTTGTAGTTTGCGGGGGCCCTCCAATCTCAAGTTCTTGGTAGCTAACCAGACCTTGTCCCCCACTTTATATACAGGAGCAGGACGACGATGTTTATCAGATTGTTGCTTCATTGCTTCTTTGGTTTTCAATAGTTCCTGTTTCGCTGTCTCCCAAATGTCTAAAAGAACCGCATGGTGCATTTGAACTGCAGGGATTTGCACTAAATGAAGAGGAAAGGGAAGGAATCTAGGATGATGTGCATGGGCAAAAAAAAAAGGAGAAACTCCAGTAGATGAATGGGTGGTGTTATTATAAGCGAACTCAGCTATAGGCAAGGCATATACCCAATCAGAGGTAATGGTTGATAACAAACAACGCAGGTATTGTTCAAGAGTCTGGTTAGTTCTTTCTGTCTGTCCATCTGTTTGCGGATGGTACGCAGTAGACAGTCTATGGTCTATTCTCAAGGATGTACACAGTCCCTGCCAAAAACGTGAGATGAATTGGGCTCCTCTATCAGTTATTATTATAGAGGGAATGCCATGCAATCGGATTATCTGTTCTATGAACACCTGTGCTAATTCTTTGGATGAGGGCAATTTTTTCAACGGAATGAAGTGAGCCATTTTAGTGAACATATCCACAACCACTAAAATGGTATTGTAGCCTTGCGCTCGAGGTAAGTCTGTAATAAAGTCCATACTGACTGAATGCCAGGGGACAGAAGGAATGTCTGTAGGTTGAAGTAGTCCAGCAGGGGCTGCGTGCAAGGACTTTTGTCTAGCACAGACAGGACATGCCAAGACATAGGCCAAGATATCTTTATTCATGCCTCTCCACCAAAACCATCGTTGGCATGTTTGTACCGTCTTTTCTCCACCAGGATGACTGGCTAAAGAGGTGTTATGACACCATCTAATTATGTGTTGTTGCAGGTCTACTAGAGGCACATATATTCTATTGTTATGAAAATATAACCCGTCCTTGATAGTGTGTTGTGGCTCTTTCATCCACTCGAGGGAGAAATCTCAGAACAGGCGGTTATTAACCTGTTCAAAAAGGGAGGTGACTGTATACCCATGTCTCCTAGTCCTATTATTTTATGACAAGGAACAAGAGGAGGATGCTCATTCACTTGTATTCTTTTGTCCGAACCCAGCCTGGACAAAGCATCAGCTTTTCCTTGTTGGGGTCCTGGACGATAGGTAATGACAAAGTCGAATTCACTAAAGAACAGGACCCACCTCATCTGTCTGGGTGTTAATGCCTTTGCTGATTTAAAAAAATGCAGATTCCTATGGTCCGTGTAGATGGTAACAGTGTGAGGGGATCCCAGTAGATAATGCCTCCATTCTTGGAAGGCGCGTTTTATCGCTAACAGCTCTCGCTCTCCGATGGTATAATTCTGTTCAGCTGGAAGAAGCGTCTTAGAGAAATAGGCTATAGGTTGTAAACAACCAGTGGTAGGATTTCGTTGAGACAAAACCCCCCCCACTGCATATTGGGTGGCATCCGCCTCCACATAATATGGTTGTGAGTTGTCTGCATGACGTATGATGGGTGAGGTGGTGAACCTTTTCTTGAGTTGTGAGAAGGCCTGTTCTGCTTCTGTGGACCAGACAAAGACGACCCCTTTGCGGAGCAGTCGAGTAATGGGGATAATTAGGTCTGAAAAATGATCAATAAAACGTCTGTAAAAATTTGCAAACCCAATAAAGGATTGTACTTCTTTTACATTACTAGGACTGGGCCACTTGACAAGGGCGTCTATCTTCTTTGGGTCCATGTGTATCCCCTCAGGTGAGATGACAAATCCTAAGAATTCCACTTTAGTAGTGTGAAAGGTGCTTTTATCCAGTTTAGCAAATAACTGGTTGTCACTTAGTCTCTGCAATATTTTCTTAACATGCTCAACATGTTCTTGCTCGGATTTTGAGAAAATCAAGATATCGTCTATGTAGACGATCACGAATAGGTCTAGATATTCACGTAAGATGTCATTAATAAAAAATTGGAACGCCGCAGGAGCATTGCAGAGACCGAATGGCATGACGCAGTATTCGAACAATCCGAATTTGGTTCGGAAGGCAGTCTTCCATTCGTCTCCTTCCTTAATTCGTATCAGATGGTAGGCCCCTCGGAGATCCAATTTAGTGAACATTTTGGCTCCACGCACTTGGTCTAAAAGAACTGAGATTAGCGGGAGGGGATACTTGTTTTTGATTGTGACTTTATTCAAGGCACGATAGTCTAGACATGCTCTTAATCCTCCTTCGCGTTTAGGAATGAAGAAGATGGGAGATGACACAGGGGAAGTAGAATGCCTTATAAACCCTTTCTTTAGCATCTCGGTAATATAATTTTGGAGATACTCCGTTTCAGGTTCAGTCAGTGCATACACTCGGCTCACCGGCAATTCCGCCCCAGGAATTAAGTCAACTCGACAATCATAACTCCTGTGAGGGGGTAAAACCGTGGCCTTGTCTTCATCAAAAACATCTCTGTATTCGCTATAAATGTGAGGAAGGTTCTCCCTTTCCACATCCATTGCACAACATAACGGGGTTTCCCACTCATTGGCTTCACGATAGCAATGCAACAAACAGTAAGGGGATTTTAATGTGACCTTGCGTGTGTTCCAATCAATATGAGGATTGTGGATTTGCAACCATGGGACCCCAAGTATGGCCCCAAAGTTCGGTTTATCGATTAAATCAAATACAAGGGCTTCCGAATGTCCGTTGCTACATACCATAATCAGTGCCGGAGTATGATACGTTATTAATCCGGAAGATAGCTCAGTCCCATCTACCGCCCTCACTGGTTCAGGTTTTGCTTATTGGCAAAAAAGGAATTCCTAAGGTATGAGCTAGATGGATATCTAGAAAATTTCCAGTAGCCCCAGAATCAAGAAGGATAGACAACGCTTTTCTGCGTTGAGTGGAGACAATGATAGTAACAGCTATCGTAAAATGTCGTGCCACAGGAGCCGTAATACTGGCTACATCTTGAGAGACCTGAAACGTATGACAACTTGAAGAAGCGGTCTCCGTCTTCCTCAAGTATTCTAGTTTCCCGACAAGGGATCGTAACACTGACTCACAGCAGCAGTCTTGGGGGTGGTAGAGGTTTTAGCGGGACAACCTCTTGCATAATGTCCTCCTTTACCACAATAGAGGCATAGATTGTTCTTTCTGCGTTTCTCCTTTTCCTCAAGAGACAAAGGTAATCTCATACCCCCTATTTGCATAGGTTCACTAGTATCTTTGATTTCTTTGCTTTCTTTCTTATCCCCTCTGACTACTAAAAAACGGGCTAAATTTCCACGAGATTTTTCTCCTTTACGCTCAGTTAGTCTATGATTCAGTTTTACAACAAGGTCTATAAAAGCGTGACAGTCTTCAGGGGGTCTACAATTTGAGAAAGAAGATCTTTTATCTCATCATTCAATCCTCGATAAAACAAAGACGTCCTTTTCTCCTCGGGCCATTGTGTCTCTACTACCAATCTGTTGAATTCGGTAAGGTAATTTAGAAGGTCTTTGGACCCTTGTCTTAGGTTTAACAGCTCATTATCACTGGCCTGTACGTATGTGTGGCGGGCAAACAGGCTTTTCAACTTGTCTTTAAACAGGACAAAATCATATAGAAGAGGGTCATTGTTTTCAATCAAAGGAACCGCCCATCTGGCAGCATTGCCCCCTAAATAAGAAATTACGAAAGCCACTTTGGCTGCGTCGTCGGGAAAAACAGAAGCCTTACACAAAAAATGTAAGTGACACTGATTGATGAAAACACTATACTTCGTACTATCTCCATAAAACCTTTCAGGTACTGCCAAAGGTACTGGATTATGTGTGTGTACTGAAACCTGAACTGCTTGTGGATTTACAAGACCTGTAGTTGCAGTGTCTACAATGGAAGGGGAGCTGTAAAACGGGCAGGCTGTATATAAGTGCGCTTAGTCCTTTGAGAAGTGTCGCTTACAGGGTTACTAAACATAGGTTGGAGCCGGGCCTGACTTAATTCTGTATGGAGTTGTTGGTTTTCTACTCTAAGTCTCCCTACCTCGCTTTGAAGTTCTATTATAGCGGCTGCCAGCTCCTCTACAGTGGGACTCTGGAGAGGGTTCTCCATAGAGGAGCAAGCCCCGTCCGCATTTATCATCGCTCAGGTGGACTTAAGTCGTGGGCTTGGCTTTCTGTTGCCGATGCCACTAACCGTTGTATACTTCAAGGCTCAATCCACAGGAGCGACGAGAAATCCCCCACACTCCTAAAGGCAGTCTATGGATGAAAAGGAAATAAGACACTTGCACCCCTAGACTGATTCTCGGAGATGTGGGGATGAGAAACCACGATGAGACAACTTCTTAACCCCCAGCCGATTCCCTCAGGGTTGACCAGACAACAGATGAGGTGAAACCTACAGGGAGACAGGAATAGACAGCGATAAGAAACTTCCTCCCCTCCCCCTTCTAACAGTAAATATACACAGGGTAAACTTCAGTGCTTGCGTTATAGAAACACACTTTCCCTTACCGGCTGGACATCTCCTTGTGTAAAATATAGGATCTTCTCAGTGCTCCGGAAGTGTAGGCAAATACTTCTTTATCCTCGCCAGTAACATGTGTCACTGAGATTTGTCCAAAAATAAACAAATAAAATAAAGGGGGACCGACAAAGAATCTGTACAATAACTCCTAACAGATTCCAAGGAGAAGTGCTTCCAAACTGACTGGACTGTGAGGGCATATGCATAAAAGGACAGGATAGTCAAAAAATGCCTCTCCAGCGTTTTAAACAAACAAAGCAATCAAACGCGCAAAGCGCATAAACACGGATACAATGTATCAAGTTTAAGTCAGTTTCCACTCACAAACACGGCAGCGTCTATTCAATTAAAAGAACGCCGCCACTCGTCAATTTCATCAAAGACGGGAAAAGTTTAGGAGGATTCAGGAACAAGGGTGAAAAAGCCTCTCAGTCAGCGAGGGCTTCAGAACGCGGCCGCGCGTAAATGCTGCCAAGAACGCGGCCGCGAATCAAGGGGTCAGCGGGGTACTTGGGAATCGCCGCTTGTAGGTAAGGCAAGGGACACCAATAAGGGAACACAAAACAAACTAGAATCGCCTTGCGATCTTCTAGAGGCGGGTAGCAGGGATCGCTCTAGGTAGGGGAAAGAGCTAGGGTACTCTCACGAGAAGTGTTGCCAGACACGGAGTTTCCAGGAGAGGTCAGAGCGTGGTGCAGGATCAAAGCCAAGCAACGGTTCTTCGGCGAGCCGGTATATTTAAAGGAAGGGAGTGTCTACAAACTCCACCTCTAACAGAGAGGTGAGGGGTCTGCTAAAAAGGGTTCAACTTTCTACAAAGCAAGCACTCAAGCTCCCCCAGGACTCCAAAGGACTGTGCAGGAGTCTGGACGTCTAACAGTAGGTTCTCCCGCTTGGACTACATACTTACCCTTCACAGCTGGTCAGTTTCACGATGCGTCACACTTGGCACATGGTATTTCCGATCACTTCCCGGTGGTGGTATCATTCTCTGGTTCTACCAGGGACTCAACGCTGCCCCCTAGGATATATCCTTGGCATCTAAAAGACAGAAACTTCCAAGACAAAATACGAGAATGGACAGACCAATAGTTTCAAGCAATGAAGGGACAGTCGACTCGGCTTGCACCTTATGGGAGGCCTTCAAGGCAGTATTGCGTTGCCATGCCCAGACCCTGATTGGGGGGCTGCGAAAGGAACAACTTATCAAATATGAGACACTAGAAAATGGAATTGCCTCATTGGAATCGGAGGTGCTGGGTGGGTGACATCTGACCCTCGCCAGTGCCACAGGCTCAGGCTTCAGCAACAGGAGCAGAGGGACCTGCAGAGGATAAAGCCTGAGTTCATACGCTGGCCATACAGAGGCAACTTTACGATGTTGGTGATAAGGCCAATAAGCTCATAGCCTAGTTAGAAAGAAGTGGCAGGGACAGAAACTGAGTAGAAGAAATCTGTGATTCTGGGGGGACATGACATACCACTGGGGAAGCCATAGCAGAGGCCTTTACAGCATACTCTGAACATACGTACACATCCATGACAAACCGATCCGGTGATAACTGTGCTGGCCTCCTTAAAGATCTTTCTCCCTGGGTCCTCGCCAACGAGGATAGGGATGCACTAGAACAGGACTGGATGGTTGAAGAGGTGGAGGGGCAACCAGAGAATTGCAATCTGGGAAGGCGGCTGGGCCTAACGGCCTACCCATAGTATATAAATGCATGGCTGACAAAGTCGTGAAACACATGCTGGGCATGTTCCAGGCAGCTAGAAAGGATGGTACCCTCCCGATAGACCAGAGGTTGGCTACTATTATAGTTATTCCTGAAAAAGGTAAGCCATCTGCGGCTTGCAGCTCATACTGGCCTATATCTCTTTTGAACCGATGAGGCCTAGGTCTTAGCGAAGGCTCTGGCTAACAGAGTTAAGACAGTGATAACCACGGTGGTCCATCCGGACCAGTCCGGAATTATGCCAGATAGGGGTACTAGATTGAATTTGAGGCACATCTACAGGGTCTTACTCATGATGGGGACTCCCCAGACTGAGGATGCCGTTATGCTCTCCTTAGATGCGAGAATGGCATTCAATAGGACTGAATGGCCATACCCGTTTGCTGTCTTTACCAGACTGTGATTTGGCCCCCAGTTTTGTACCTGGACTAAACTTCTGTACTGGGACCCTTTTGGCGAGGGTGTGGGTAAATGGTGTGCTATCCCATTCTTTTGCCCTTCACAAGGGAACAAGGCAGGGATGCCCCTTATCCCCAATGATTTTTGCTTTGGCCTTAGAGCCATTGGCAACCTGGATTCATCAAGACCCTCTGCTGTGGGTTATCAGAGGGGCCAAAGACTGGGAGGAAAGGATCTCCCTATAGGCTGATGACATCCTGCTGTACTCTATGCAGCCTCTCTTCATGGTGGACAGAATAGACCATATTTTTCAGCTTTTTGGGAGCTATTCTGGATACCAGATTAACTGGGACAAGTGCCTTATTTTCCCTCTTGCCGGGGGAAGCCCGGCCTTACCATCGAGGTGTGTGGCCCAGGTTGTGACAGACGGTTTCCAGTACCTGGGCATTTACGTAACGAGAAGTGCAGAGGAGTTTCTGGGAAAGAACCTGCTTCCTCAACTGAATGCCTCTGCAATGATGTAGCACAATGGCGGATGCTTCTGGTGTCCCTGCGGGGACGGGCTGTACTTTTTAAGAAGATGGCCCTCCCCCGACTACTATATGTCCTTCAAAACACCACATACAGGATGCCGCTCAACGTATTTTGCAAGGTCAATAGTGAGCTGCGTAAACTCTTGTGGGATGGGGGTAGTTTGCTTATTTCCCTCAGTAACCTTCAACAAGAGGTGTTTGAAGGTGGGGTGGTGGTCCCCGACATACGCACCTACTACTGGGCTGCCCAATTGATCACAATCAACCACTGGGTGTTCGGGGGCATGGAACAAGGGAGACCTTTCTGCACAAAAATAATTCTCTGAGGCTTTTTCCTCTAAGTGTGCTGTAGAATGAACATATTTCTCCTCACTGCGCTTCTATCGGGAAAGCACACAAGATTGATGCGTTCCCAGGTTTATGAGTCTTTTTTATTTTTTTAATTATTTATTTATAACTGTTGGCGATAGACATGTATGTACATACATAAATTTCAAATAGCTTGGCAGCTTTAACAACGACATAGCAGAACTTGACAGCATGAAGAGCACCATCAAGAAGAGTTTGTGTTGAGGTCAGACAATCCCTTTCTCTCAGCCTCCCCTCATCCCCTCCCGTCCCCCTACCAGCACCCCAGTCAGTGATATAGTGCATCTTGTCCTCAACAAGTTGTCTTGGAAGGTCGGTAGATAGTGGATTACGTGTATGATTGAGCTTGCAGTGGGGTGTGCAGTATTGTCGCAGTCCGGCCCATGGGTCACTACGGGGTCAGGAAGAAGGTGCTGCTTGGCGAATATAGCTGACAAAGGGCTCCCATATGTCGCAAGGGCGAGACTTCAGGGGCATGAGGTCCCAATAGTTTGATAACTGTTCGTGACCATAGTTAATGTCTTTGATCCAGTCTCGAGTTTTTAGTGTCCGCGTGTCTCCCCAGCATATCTCAACTCTGCATTTAGCGAGAAGGAGCATTATCGCTGTGAGTTTTCGGGAGCCACTGGTCACCTCTGCTACATAGCCCAGCAGACCGATCAGAAGTGACGGGAGCAGCGGTGTGTTTATTACTTTCTCAATTACAGCAAATACCTCCACCCTGTACGCGGCTATGGTGGGACACTGCCAGGCAAGGTGAATAAAGTCTGCGGTGGTAGCATGGCATCGCAAGCAGGGAGAATCTGTGGATTGACCCATTCGGTGTATCGACACGGGAGTTCGATAAGTGCATTGCAAAAAGTAAAAATGTATGAGCCTTAGCCTGTAATTTGGAGATGAGTTGAAGTTGGCCACAGCAAAACGACCATTGTGCGTCAGTGAGGGGGAGGTTGAGATCTTCTCCCCAGGACTCACGAGCAGGTGTGGGCGCTGCGGGTGCGGTGAGCTGTGTATGTTTGTATAGGGACGTGATTCGTTTACGGGAAGAGGCGGTGGTGTATATATATTCTAATGCTGTCAGTGTAGTCGGTGGAGCTGGGAACGTGTCGAATAGTGCCCGGCACGTCGCCCGCAGTTGGTAATATAGCAGAATGTCAAGGGGCATGCCGGAGTCGTCCCGCGGGGTCGGGGGGCCGCGACATTTGTCACCCGGAAAGAGGTCTGCAAATGTACGTATGTTGAGCCGGCTTGCGGGGCCGCAAGTGCCCACGTCCTGTAAGGCGGGGTAGCAGGGGGTGGCTCGCCACCGGGATCGATGGGGCATAAAGAAGTGGGACCTTCGCAAGATGGGCCAATCCGGCCCATGCACACCGCATGCATTGCGGAGTATCTACTTCGGTCGTTAGACGTTTATATGGGAGGAACAGAGCCGTTGAAAGCGGCCATGGGGATACTGCATCTATCTCCACTGCGACATGCGGTTGGAAAGGAGTAGGGTGTGTCCAGTAATGTAGAAAGTGCACCTGGGCGCAAAGCGCATAAAGTTGTAGGTCTGGCGCACCCAACCCTCCCTGAGCCTGCGGCATGGTTAGCAATTCATATTTTACCTGGGGTTGCCGGCCTGCCCAGACCAAGGTGATGAGATTGGATTGTAGTCATTTGAAGAAGTCCTGTGTGATCGGGATGGGAAGGTTCACAAACAGATAAAGGAATTTTGGCAGTACGACCATTTTCGCAATAGTGATCCGGCCCGCCAGGGACAACGGGAGTTTGGACCATAGCAGGATACGGTCCTCAAACCATGTCATTGCTCTGCCATAATTGGACTTCCAAAGTTCAGCAATATCTCTGCTGATGTAAATCCCTAAATATTTGATGGGGCTGGCTGCCCACTGAAAGGATACTCCGTGGGGAATGAGACCGTGGCTTCCGTAAGGGGAAGGAGCACGGGTTTAGCCCAGTTAATTTGAAATCCGGATAGGCCCCCGAAGTGTATTATTTCCCGAACTAGTAGGGAGAGGTTAAGTTCTGACTTACTCACATAGAGAGTTATGTCGTCCGCATAGAGGGACACTGTGAGGCCACGGGTTGTGAACCCTACCCCCCCCGATTCGCGTGTCTTTGCCGAATATGTGCGGCCAGGGGCTGCCTCACGATAGCGAAGAGCAGGGGGGAAGCATGCCCCCCTGGCGTGTGCGTCTGCTGACCGGGAATTGTTCCGATATCTGCCCATTGAGGCGTACCCTGGCAGTGGGCAGGGTGTAAAGAAGGCGGATTTGTGCGAGAAAGTAAAACCGAGGCCCATTCTGCTTAACAGCGGGAAGAGAAATCCCCATTCCAGTGTGTCAAATGCTTTGGTCGCATCGAGCAGGGCCGCCAGTGTCGTGGATTGGGGATGTAAATAGTGCATAACTGCAAACATAGTTTGCAGATAATGTGTAGTCGAGCGACCTGGTATGAACCCGGATTGATCAGGCCTGACCATCACAGGCAACAAGAGTTGCAGTCTGTTTGCCAGTACTTTTGCGAAGATTTTATTGTCAATATTGATAAGGGATAGGGGTCGGTAGGAGTCACATTGGTCCGCCGGCTTGTCGGGCTTGAGGAGTTTAAAGAGTATGGTTTCCCGCATCGACGGGGGGAGCGAACCCACCCCCAACGCATCGTGGTAGACGTCCAGCAATTTGGGAATTAGAAATCGGCGTATTCTTTATAAAATGCGGCTGTCAGTCCATCCAGGCCAGGAGCTTTGCCCGGCGAGACACTGGCGATTGCTTGTCGCATCTCTTCAGCGGTGATGGGGAGATTTAAAAATTCTCAATGCGAGTTTGAGAGCCACACCAACTCAATGGCGTCAAAATAGGCTTGTAGATCCGGTGGGGAAACTGGTTGGGAGGAGGAGTAAAGGCGAGCGAAGAAGGCAACCATGGTGTGTAGCAGGTCTGGAGTTGAGGAGTGATGTTGGCCTTCCTCGTCGACAAGCTCAGAAATATAGGAAGCGGCGCGCGATTTCTGAAGCATCCTGGCTAGTGTTTTACCTGGGCGGGCTCCCTCTCCATACCTGCGAGCCTGGGTTTCTTTGCCCAGGAAATGGACCTCTCTTAGCGCCTCCTCCTGACATGCTGATATTTTACTACGTATTTCAGCCAGAACAGCTGAGTCAGTAGAGTGATGGAACTTGGTCTCTAGCGCGGATATGTCAGCCTCGAGTGCTGATATTGTCCCGCGGATAGATTTGAGAATACCGTTTTGTTTTGTTATGCAGACGCCACGGATTACCACTTTAAATGCGTCCCAGAGTATGGCAGGGGAGCTAACTGAGCCTATATTGTGTTCGAAGAAGTCCTGGATTGCTGTTCGCACTTCCTCCCTAAAAACCTGATCTCTGAGGGCGTTTGGGGGTAGCCTCCATGAGAATGGGAGGGAGCTTGGGGTGGCCTAATGCTTAGTAGGACTGGAGCGTGATCTGAAAGGGTGTGTGGCAAGTGAGAAATCTCTGGTCGCCATGTCAGAGCATCCCTAGATGTCAGCCAATAGTCAATTCTAGACCACGCCCCGTGTTGTAGGGAAAAACATGTGCCTTCACGTATATTATGGTGTGTGTCCCGCCAAGTGTCCACGAGACAGTTATCTGTGATGACTGAAGCTAATGTGATGGCGGCTTGTGGATGGGGACGTCGCAAGCTACCTGCCCTGTCTACTGCATCTACCAGTGGGACGTTGAAATCTCCAACCCAGAATATGGTTTGTGGGTTGGTGCCGGTGATCAGGTGCCAGATTCCTACAAAGAAGGCTGGATCGTCAACGTTAGGACCGTAGACGTTGGCTAGTCATGGGATGGTTGTGTAGTTTGCCAGTCAGAATAATATAGTGTCCCGCGTCGTCGTGAATACAATGATCGGTGGTCCATGCCAAGCCCTTACATATAAGGATACAGACCCCCCTCACATAGTTGGAATATGTGGAAGAGTATGTTGGGCCCCACCCTCTGGTGAGAAGGGGGGGAAGATTGGTGCCGACAAGATGGGTTTCTTGTAATAGGCAGATGTCGATAGCATGTCTGTTCAAATAGGCGTGTACCAACCGTGTTATCCTACTGTCGTTCAGCCCCCTTATATTCCATGAGATTAATTTTACTGGGCCTGCCTTATTCATCTATGACAGGGGTGGAGATGATGCTGCGTATGTGAACGTGATAGAGAGTATGTCATCTCCGGCGCTTGAGAAAGATGTGCATGCGTGTGCCATGATGCCAACATTTTAATGCAATACATAAGATTAACTGGAACAACTCCCAACAAACCCTTCCCTCCCAACCCTCCACGCACCCACTCCAACCCCACAATTTGGTTGAGATACCCCTCCCCATAACAGAAGTTTCCGGGAATCATCCCTGGGGGCAGCGGAATCTCCGCGGGAACTGCCTGCAGTGAGGCTGGGTGGCTGAGCGTAAGTATAGTAGGAGGGCCCACCTCCCACACCACCCAAGAGTGCGCTGTAATATTAGAATCGAACAGCAGCGCTTAGCATAGTCAAAGAGCTTCTACAAAGTCAGCTTCACAAACAGGGACAGTCCTTTCCCACCCGAATGGAACAGTGTTTAAGTTCTTACATGCTGTAGCATATGTCATTGTGCAGCAGTTAATCGTTGTCGCTGAGTCGCGCTTCCGATGGGGAGCCGCTCTGGCCCTCCCAGGAACGGCCGTTCTTGACCTGTTGCTTGGCGAACTTGAGAGCGATTTATGGATCTGTGAAATGGAGTGTTATGCCGTCCTGGGTTATCTTGGGTTTGGCGGGGTATAGCATGGCACACTTGATATTGGCCTGTTGCAGAAGACGTTTAGCTGGGAGGAAATCACGGCGGGCCACCTGTACCGCCATGGTGAAGTCCGGGAAGAAGGATATGATGTCCCCTTTGTATTGTATCTGTCCACACTCCCTGGCAAGCCGGAGAATCGAGTTGCGGTCTTTGTAATTTAACAGGCGGGCCACGATTGGCCGAAGGGGGAGCCCCCGGAGGGGGTTTGGGTCCCAGTAACCTGTGGGCTCTCTCAACGATAAAAGACAGGGAACAGGTCTGCTCTGAATAGGTCCCGCAGCAGAGTCTCCATGAAATCCTCCGTCTTGGAGATCGCGGTGGATTCGGGCACGCCCACTACGTGGAGGTTGTTGCGCCTCGAACGGGCCTCGAGGTCCTAATTTTTTTGTTTAATCAGGTCCAGTATTTTGTCCATTTGTAGGAGGCGCTCAGAGGTGGCAGATTGGGCGTCGTCGGACTCGGATACCTTGGTTTCCAGGTGGTCAAGCCAGGTGTCATCGACTCTGTTTTTAACCTTATCCAGGCAAGAGGTGAGCAGGTCTAGTTTGGCATCAATGTTTTTTAAGCTAGATTTCACGTCCAGGAGCATTCCCTTCAGGTCCAAGTCTTGCTCTTCGGTATCGGTCTCATCTGGCTGCTGTGAGGCAGCGCCTCTCCCGGCCTTGGGGTCCGCCAGCCTGGCGCTGCGTTTTTTTTTTAAACAAGAGCTTGGACTGCCTGCACTCCGGTTTTCCCATAGCAGTTGGGGGATAGGGGACCCCTGGTCCGGCCCGCCGCAGAGGCCTGGGGGCAGTGTATCTCGTGGCTCTGGGCCGCCGGGGAAGGACAACCGAGCGCACACTTCCCTGCAGCTCCGTCCTGGGCCCAAGTTGTTTCTTCCCACCACAGCTGGGAAGGGCCTCTGATGGGGCCAGCTGCATGAGACCCAAAGCTCTAGCACTGGGGACCAGGGCGGTCACCTTTGATGTGCAGCAGTGCGTTCAATACTTTGCAGGGGGTTGACCTCTTCCGGCCGTCAGTTCGCCCGGGCACAGAGCGGCGGCTGTCAGAGGAAGGGCCGCCTAGCTTAGCAAGCAGCTGGGCCCCAATGGTATGCAGGATGATTCTCCTGCCGTAGCGCAGCAGCACAGTGTCAATTAGGGTAGAGGTCCACTGCCACTGCGTGTCTGACCTCCCAGCGCCACAGCACGGACTCCCGCCGTGGGTCAATCGGGCGCCTATGGCCCAGCGGCGTCAGTGTTTGTTTTCTCCGCCGGATTTGGCTCGGCTCTGCTGTCCCCGTGCTTTCCAGTCGGCCAGGGGGTCCCGGCAGGCCTCCTCCACTCCCCGTCTGTCCGGCCGGCACCTCGGGTAGGCCTCAATTTAGGGATTTCATCGCTTCCTGCTTGCCGCCTGCAGGGTACAGCGCCCGGGAAGGGGAAGAAAGTGCCAGATGGGCCCTAAAGCGCTTGAGGAATGGCGGCTGGGTCGCAATTATAGGCAGGGAGTTTTCGGCCGTGCCGCCGCAGCTTACAGTCAAATGAAGTAGCGGGGGAGGGGAGGGTACTTCCGGAGCAGCCTGCCACGCTTGTTCTGCGGGTGGCACTCACCGCTTGTCAGGTGTAGAGTCTGCCGGTGGAGCCGCCACCACCACGGGTCTCGCGGGCCCGCCCAGTGCAGCGCCCGCGGCATCTATGTTCTCCAACAGTTTTCTTGGCAAGGCGCAGGCCCACCGGCCACGAGTCTCAGCCCGCCGGAGGGTCCAGGTTGGCCCCAGTCGCTCCCCAGCCGCCCTGCCAGTGCCGTCACCGGCCACAGTTCGGGGTGTTTCGCTGCCTCCGCCTTCTCGCCAGCACTTGCAGGATGCACCGTCTGGGAGGAGAGAGTCAGATGGCCCCTATAGCACGCAGAGTATGGTGGATTTTAGGCTCAGCCGGCAGAGCTCGCTTACAATGCGGCCATCTTGCACCGCGGCGAAGCCACGCCCCCCCCAGGTTTACGAGTCTTGGTAAATTTGGGAATATGCCAAAATAAACGGATGGGTATGTGGGAACACCTATGCTCTACCCATGTAACAACTTCCCAGCACAGAGTAAGGTAAGTTATTGACATGCGCTGCCTTGCGTTACTCTGAATTTACCAAGCCATGCAGTGGTAAATCGGACTTAAATATTGTGTTGCCCTTGTGTCACCTTGCGTAAGGGTAACACAATCCTATGATAAAACTGGTCCCTGGTTTATAAGTGAAACTGCTTGGACTCTCCCCTCCATGCAGTCACTCATGCACCCGGTCCATGTACCCAATCACTCATCACCATGCAGTCAGTGATCTGTTCTTGCACTTGCGCCTCCTTTCATTCAACAACTGACTTATTCTTGCATTCACCCAGTTGCCCTTCCAAAATACTGCTCACAAAAACTTGCCCTTCAATTAGGAGACACGTTCTGTTTTAAGCAAGAGCTACTGGTTTTAACAATGCCTTTTTCAAGGCATGGTGCTACCTGTTTTTTTCTTTTGGATTAATAATTCAGTGCTGCTGGTGTCAGAATGCATAGGTGAAAAGAGGATTGGAAAATATCACTCTTCACTTAGGACAACTTGAGAGCTCGATATTTCACTCCCTATTCAAGCACCCACAATTAATTTCTTACTAGCACAGACTGTTTAGCTTACACTACTGATGCATATGCTGGATGTCTGATGTGAGCCTGACACCAAGACACACAGTGTCATAGTGAGAGACAGGGAGAGAGAAAGAGAGAAATACATCCACCCAATGGCTATTGATCTGACTCCTATATCTGCTTATATCAGGTTACCAATAGCATCTGGCTACACCTACCCCTCCTTTTCACATATTAGGTCTATCTCTGGCTTAATGGTGATGAACCTTGCCATAATGGGGTTAACTCTTAGTACAATATGGACATTTGTAGCATAATGGTGCCCACCAGTTGAACATTGCTAGCTCTGCTATACTAGCGAACATTCTCAGAAACTAGAGAAATCCACAGCATGATAAATTGACATATGGCATAATGCTGGATCTGGAATAACAGTAGCTTGATGGTACCCACTTCTGGCTAAGGCAGGCACTGGAGTGATGGTAGTAATACTGGACATATTGCAGGCCTCCTTGGCATAATGTTGGTCCTGGCATTCATGGCATGAAGGTGCCATCTTCTGACATAAAGCTGGGCCTGGCGTCATGGGGACAGCTCTTGCCACATTGTGGCATTCATTTGAATGCACAACGGGTTACAGGGAGTACAGTTCTGAATCGTCGGTGGAAACAATATTTAACGGGTTAAGTAATAGATATTCTTTTAAAACATTGGACCCAGGCTATATAAATATTTCCAAGGAGTTCCATTCATCCATCAGTTTGTGTATTCAGACTTCTACTTACCCATGCATCACAAATATGCACCCATTCATCACCTGCAACCATCTATCCAGGCACTCAATGGCCTATCCATCCATATGTCCACCCACTTATCACTTACTTATCCTTCCTTGCACTCAGTCATCCATCCACTCTTCTTTCCATTGTCTCATTATGGCATTCACTTAACTTAACCCTCCAGACAACTACACACAGAAACACACCCATCAAGTTTAGAAGCTTTAGCACAAATAACAAGCATTTGCAATGCAATCGGTCTCGCCTTTGAGACCTTATATGTATTTAGCTATGCAGCACATTAGCCTGGGTGTTGAAACATCTACTGTTCTTTAACATGGAGGGAAAGTAAGCACCAAACTGCGTGACACGCCAGGTATGGGAACACATGGAGAGCCAAATTGCCTTTCAGCAGGAAATGGTATAGTCCAAAGCTCTATTTTTAATATAAAATCGGGCCTTCGGTAATGATATCACTGAAAATACAAGATTTGAAAAAAATATTATTGTCTACGGGTGCTTGTGGAAGACAATTTCTATGGACTGGAATCTAGAGAATGCTAAAGTGATTCTGGTATTTTACTGACCTATGCTGGTCGTTTTCTATCAAGAAAGTTAAATAGAGGCAGTTGCCAGAAAAATTTAAATAAGAAAGTCCCTGAGCAGAAACCAATTCTGGTATTTTACTGACCTCTACTGGTCGTTTTCTATCAAGACAGTTAAATAGAGGCAGTTGAACAGAAAAAAAAGTCCCTAAGCAGAAGCAGACAAGTCCTAGGGCTGATCTCCAGAGCCCACAAAGTACATACACATATAAGTATATACTAAAGTATACAAGAGGTCTCGAATGCTCGACCTAAAAACAGAAAACTTGGAGGGGAATGCTGAAGGCAGAGTGTGCAGTGCAATGTGTGATACAGAAATCCATCTGTTACGTAATAAAACCCTCCTCCGCTGACAAGAACATATTGGCCTGCTGAATTTAAGAATTCACCAGAACTAAATAGTTCTGCTGAGACAACTCAACATACACTAATGCTGATAAAGGTTCAGGATAATGGAGGTGGGGAGTGTGCATTTTAAAGAATCCCACCCATGTAAAGTCAAGTACAATAACCAACACAAACATATTGAAGAGTCCAGTGGTGACAAGTCTACTGCACATGGAGAAAGTTATTTTTGTAAATAACAAATGCCACATATAAATGACTGCTGACACTACTGATCCACTCAACTCTATTTATATAAACTTTTAAATAGCGCTCACAGAGGGGGCTTTACAACATCAGGTAGGATGAGATCGATTTTACTTTTATGAAGGTGGAGCTCTTACGACCTTGACGAAAGTAAAAAGCCAATTCATTTGTTTTGGACCACCAACTCTGAGCGACCAATGACGTAGTTTTCTTGGAATGAGCGATTATGCTGCGTTTTGGATTTTATTGCTGAATT
Organism: Calotriton arnoldi; assembly: GCA_963921515.1. Taxonomy (NCBI): domain Eukaryota; kingdom Metazoa; phylum Chordata; class Amphibia; order Caudata; family Salamandridae; genus Calotriton; species Calotriton arnoldi. The sequence goes on along the minus strand of CAWUFW010016796.1, from coordinate 57,064 downwards.
TATACTGTAAGAAGTCCACAGTATTCATTGAGGAAACAGTCAAGTGAAATTCTCTAATACACATCCGCAGCTCCACGCAAGGAAGTTATGAGCTGCTTACCATTCTGATCTGTGAGCAGGTTGTTATCTCAAAATTGGGGAGTGCTCACATTAATCTGCAGTAAAAGTAACTTTTCTAAATAACAAAGATGGAAACTACAAACTACATGTGTTTGCATTAGATATAAATGCCACATAGAGCATTTAAATTTTGGGTAGTTATAATAAAGCCAGCCCTATTGAGGTCCCTGTCAAGACTTCAAGTATATACAATAATCTAGACATAAAAAATAAACCTAGTGCAAGGTCTTCAATTAGATGGCAGAACTTTAGAGAACAAGTCATTAACTTGTACCATTGGCTACCTCATTGGCTTTGATCTCCATTGATCAATATTTGAAATCCATTGCATTCTTAAGAAAACAGACTCCATATGAAAAATCTTTGAGAAGGCCTGTACATGGCCACTTATTCATCCTCCTGTCCTTCCTCTGTCTAGCGTACTTTCTCATCATAATCACAGCTTAAGATCACATAGCTATTAGCCTTCAAATAATGAATGGATAGAATCATGTCTCCGCGTGGAGGTTTGAATGACAGTGATAACCAAGCAGCCAGAACACAACTGTATGAAGAATTGACCAAATAAACTCATCTTCTACCAACACTCTAAAGGAAAAAAAGCAAACAACCAATACAAGAATTTAGGCCAAGATCCACTAACACAAAAGTGCTCCATGACCGAATGTCCAAGCTGAAATGTATATTGATGGACTGTCGTTAAAACAGTGTATGAAAAAAGTGTGGCCGTCGAGGTACCAGTTCTGCAGATCTCCAATACACTGAGAAAGGTGAGAAACTGCAACATTGCTGGGACTTTATCTAGCTTCTACGACCTTATTAGGTACAAAAATGTGTTGGCAGTATCGCTGTTGAGTAACATTTTCAAAATTATCTTATTATGTGTTACTTGGAGAACAAATTGTGAGACTTTAGAGTGGGAAACATGCCATTATGACATGCTGCCCCCATGAGAAGATCTCTGGGTAGTGTTTGGCACTTCTCATGTATTTCCACAAGGAGATCTGAGGGGCACCCTAAAATTTGCTCAGGAGCTGGTACATTTATCTTGTCGTTTTTTTATTGTTTTCTGATTAAAATCTATGAGCCTAAATTCAAGTCAGGGGAATACATACTTAACATTTTTTGCTGGAAGAGTTTCTTGGGAGATATTAACTTTGTCACTATCCCTAGCTGATATCAGGAGTGATATCTCCTCACGTTATATTCTGCCTTCTCCTTTTGAAGGTTATAATTATATGTGGGGATTGAGTAAGCTAGTAGGGCTGACGCGTTATTGTGTACACAAAACCACATGATTGGCAGCTAACACATGACCTATTGGATTTGCCAATGCTTGTTTAATTAACTCAAGGCTCAGAGCGTACCAGTCGGTAATAATGCTGTGAGGCTCAGAGGGCACCAGTCGGTAATATGGCTGTGAGGCTCCGAGGGTACCAGTCGGTAATAACGCTGTGAGGCTCTGAGGGTACCAGTCGGTAATAACGCTGTGAGGCTCCGAGGGTACCAGACGGTAATGACGCAGTGAGGCTCCGAGGGCACCAGTCAGTAATAACGCTGTGATGCTCCGAGGGCACCAGTCAGTAATAACGCTGTGAGGCTCCGAGGGTACCAGTCGGTAATACCGCAGTGAGCCTCCGAGGGTACCAGTCGGTAATAATGCTGTGAAGCTCCGAGGGTACCAGTCGGTAATAATGCTGTGAGGCTCAGAGGGCACCAATCGGTAATATGGCTGCGAGGCTCAGAGGGCACCAGTCGGTAATATGGCTGTGAGGCTCAGAGGGCACCAGTCGGTAATATGGCTGTGAGTCTCCGAGGGTACCAGTCGGTAATAAAGCTGTGAGGATCCGAGGGTACCAGTCGGTAATAAAGCTGTGAGGCTCCGAGGGTACCAGTCGGTAATAACGCTGTGAGGCTCCGAGGGTACCAGTCGGTAATAACGCAGTGAGGCTCCGAGGGTACCAGTCAGTAATAATGCTGTGATGCTCCGAGGGCACCAGTCGGTAATAACGCTGTGATGCTCTGAGGGCACCAGTCGGTAATAACGCAGTGAGGCTCCGAGGGTACCAGTTGGTAATAACGCTGTGAGGCTCCGAGGGTACCAGTCGGTAATAACGCTGTGAGGCTCAGAGGGTACCAGTCGGTAATAACGCTGTGAGGCTCAGAGGGCACCAGTCGGTAATATGGCTGTGAGGCTCCAAGGGTACCAGTCAGTAATAAAGCTGTGAGGCTCCGAGGGTACCAGTCGGTAATAAAGCTGTGAGGCTCCGAGGGTACCAGTCGGTAATAACGCTGTGAGGCTCCGAGGGTACCATTCGGTAATAACGCTGTGAGGCTCTGTTGGTACCAGTTGGTAACAACGCTGTGAGGCTCCGAGGGTATCAGTCGGTAATAAAGCAGTGAGACTTTGAGGGCACCAGTCTGTAGTATCGCTGTGAGGCTCAGAGGGTACCAGTCGGTAATAACGCTGTGAGGCTCAGGCGGTACCAGTCAGTAATAGCGCTGTGAGGCTCCGTTGGTACCAGTCGGTAATAACGCTGTGAGGCTCTGTTGGTACCAGTCGATAATAATGCTGTGAGGCTCCGAGGGCACCAGTCGGTAATAACGCAGTGAGGCTCCGTTGGTACCAGTTGGTAATAACGCTGTGAGGCTCCGAGGGTACCAGTCGGTAATAACGCTGTGAGGCTCTGACGGTACCAGTCAGTAATAACGCTGTGAGGCTCTGAGGGTACCAGTCGGTAATAACGCTGTGAGGCTCAGGGGGTACCAGTCGGTAATAACACTGTGAGGCTCCGAGGGTATTAGTCGGTAATAACACTGTGAGGATCCGAGGGTACTAGTCGGTAATAACACTGTGAGGCTCCGAGGGTACCAGTCGGTAATAACGCTATGAGGCTCCGAGGGTACCAGTCGGTAATAACGCTGTGAGGCTCCGAGGGTACTAGTCGGTAATAATGCTGTGAGGCTCCGAGAGTACCAGTCGGTAGCTGTGAGGCTCTGAGGGTAGAAGTCGTTAATAAGGCTGTGAGGCTCAGAGGGTACCAGTTGTTTATAAGGCTGTGAGGCTCCGAGTGTACCAGTCGTTAATAAGGCTGTGAGGCTCCGAGGGTACCAGTCATTAAAAACGCTGTGAGGCTCTGATGGTACCAGTTGGTAATAACGCTGTGAGGCTCCGAGGGTACCAGTCGGTAATAACGCTTTGAGGCTCCGAGGGTACGAGTCGGTAGCTGTGAGGCTCCGAGGGTAAAAGTCGTTAATAACGCTGTGAGGCTCCGAGGGTACCAGTCGGTAGCTGTGAGGCTCCGAGGGTAAAAGTCGTTAATAAGGCTGTGAGGATCCGAGGGTACCAGTCGTTAATAAGGCTGTGAGGCTCCGAGGGTACTAGTCGTTAATAAGGCTCTGAGGATCCGAGGGTACCAGTCGTTAATAAGGCTGTGAGGCTCCGAGGGTACCAGTCGGTAAATATAAAATTGCTTGTGCCAAGAATAGCTATCTTGATAAAATGGGTAAATATATATAGCAAACGAATGTGTAAATCGTGTTTGGAACGTATGTTTTACCCTACAAATCCTTACGCCCGTTAAATCAGTGTGGCACGTTTAACATTACATACCCTTCACTCCTTTAACCCAAAATAAGGAAATAAATAATCAAGCCCTGAAAGAAAGTAATTCGGCGAGACAGGTGCCCCGAGGGAAATCACGTCTAAATTAGCCCCGCAGAACCTAGTAGGAAAATGCTCTGTAAAGTAATTCTATGGCAGGACAGGAGGCGAGGATTATGCTCTACTTTCTTTATTTTCCATCACCAGCCGTATTCAACTTTAACAGAAAAAACTCTCTTTCCCATGGAACACCGGGAAAGGTCAATCACAGAGGTCAACCAATGGGCAGCTACAGACGTCCTGAAAGGCCCGGGGCTGCTGGGATACCTCCTCTTTCTTTTCCTGCTTCACCAGCAGTTAAGTCGATTTCTCTATTTCCTGGCTCTTGTGGCTTGATTTTGTTCATTTCTGCTTAGCTGTATTGTGTACTGCCTTTTTCCTTGCAGCGCGAGCGCTTTCCTTTCCAGCGGCGATCTCGCCGCACTTTTAGCAGCCGCGGGAGCGTCTCTCATCGCTCCATTCGCGGCCGTATCCTTGCGTGCTCTGCGGTAGCGCCGACGGCCGCTAGAGGGCGCCCGTGTAGCGCGACCCGCGTCTCGTTGCTCAGCGGGAGCGCATCTTCCTGTCAGGTTTTTCCTGTCAGTGCGTTCCCCGCCGAGCTGCAGCCCGCGCCTGGAAGCCTTTACGCCCGTGTGTACGCGGATCTGTATAGAAGCAGCCTGACGCCCGTATCGGGTCAGTATAGGTGTCTTTCGCAACGAGTGCAATTCTAAGGCAAGTGCACATTTAAGGCCGTCATTGAAGTGGGGCTCGGCCCAGGCACACTATTACCCCCTGATCAGTGGGTGAGAAGCCCCTAGGGTCCTTGTTACCCACATTTCTGCGCTTGCGCAGCCCAAATTAAGGGTTTTTCAGGCCCGCCAAAGCTCTAGAACCACTGGTGATGCTGTGGACGCCTCCATCCACCAGGCAGTCGCGGCGGCCATGGGCCCCTTTGAAAGACGCATTATGCAGATCGCTTACTCCTATGCAGGAGGTCCTGCCTTAGGGGCACACCCCCCCTTCCCGCGCCCCCCTAAGCCGAAACAGGAGTCTGTTGTGGACCTGGGGGCATTCGAGCACCTTAAGAAGGCCTTCCTCGTACGCCCGTCTCTGAAGCCACTAGGGGCACTCGATGAGGTGGTTCCATTGTCCCCGCAGGGGGGAAACGACGAAGGTGATGACTCCCCTACAGAGTCTACTGAGGAACCGGGCCCTTACAGGCCCTGGCGCCCAGCCTCGGGCGGTGCGGAGCCTCCATCGGACATGCTGGTCCCAGAGGATCTCCTGCACCCTCGTTCCACGGTGTGGACTTCGGGAGATAAGGTTGCACAGTTTGTGGCGAGCCGCCTGAGGAAACCCCTAGAAAAGGAGGTTGGGGCCTGCCTGAGGGCGGAATGCCCATGTCCCGCCCTTGCGGGCAAGGTGGCGGTCACACCTGAAATAGATGCTAGAATGGCCAAGTTTCTTCAAAAATATATTCGCGATCCTAAAAAAGGGTTGATAGGTCCTGGAAAGCTTGCCAGGATAAGCTTTTGGACACTTGCGGACCCCTCACAAATATCTTGCGGAGGAGGCCAAAGCTTCCGGTTCCGCGCTTTCTCCCGAGTCCGTGTCCGGCTGGGCCCAGCGTGCCATTGTGTTCCTGGGCAAAGCTAATTGCGCCCTCTCGGCTGAGAGGAGGCGCTCCTTGTTGCTGAAAGTGGACCCCAAGCTTGGGGATTTGGCTTCCTCTGAGGCTGGTGCTGTGGCTGACGGGGGACTCTTCGGAGAACCTTTTGTCAAAGAACTCACTAAGTTCGTCTCAACCTTCACCACTTTGGATAAAGCGCAGGCTTCTATAAAAAGGGTGTTTCACCCTAAGGTTTTCATCGGGGCCGACCGTGGCAGGGGGCGCTCGGCCGGCCGTTTCTACACCTAAGCCCCTGCCAGAGGCTTCAAGAAGACGCAAGAGCAGCCCAGACAGGAGTTCTTCCAATCAAGGAGAAACAACAGAGGCAGAGGCTCCAGAGGCGCAACCAGAGGTTATTTCCAGACCCAATCAGGTGAGACTCTCCCTTTACCCCCAGTTGCAGGAAGGGGCCAGGCTGGCCTTATTCGCGAACAATTGGGAGGCTATCACTTCCGACTCATGGGCTTTGTAGACCATCAGGGCTTTTCACACAGAGTTTTACGGGAACCCGGTACAAGAGTCCCGCCCCCTGGTCTTTACGACAGCCCAGAACGTCCTGGTAGACCAAGAGGTACAGGACCTATTGCACAAAGGGGCGATTGCTTACTCCTCCCTCCATCCAAGGGGTTTTCTAAGCAACATTTTCTTAGTGGACAAAACAGATGGGGGTCAACGCCCGGTAATCAACCTAAAGGAGTTCAACAGCTGGTTGGTGTACCGCCATTTCAAAATGGAGGGGATCCATCTGCTGCACGACCTCCTGCGCCCCGACGACTGGATGGTACGACTAGATTTAAAGGACGCATACCTGGCTGTCCCGATTTTTTCACCGCACCGCAGGTTTCTTCAGTTTCAGTTTCACTTCCTTTCGGTCTGACTTCCCACAGTGGTGCTTCACCACAGTACTCAAGCCCGCGATAGAGTATACCTCAGGGCTCGGGGCTTCTGTCTCATCGTATACTTAGACGACCTCCTCCTTTTGGCTCAGTCCCCAGCAATACTTACAGACCAACTGCAAATGACTGTAGCTCTGTTGCAGGGCCTCGGTTTTGTTATCAACGAGAAGAAGTCCCTTCTCATCCCGGCCAGGCAAACTACGTTCCTGGGCTTTGTCATAGACTCAGTCAACAAGACGTTAAGTCTCCCTTCCAGGAAGGTTTCGAAAATTCGTCGGGAGCTCAGGAGAACCCTGGCCAGAACCACTATTTCCCTCCGGCAAGTCACCAGGATTGTAGGCCTCCTATTGTCCTCCATACAGGCAATCTTTCCGGGGCCTCTCCACTACAGAGCCCTTCAGAGGCTCAAAGCCACCCATCTCCGGAAGGGCCTGCAGTATGCGGAGCAGGTTCCTCTCACGGAGGAGGTAAGGTTAGAGATGCGGTGGTGGCTGGACCTTATGGAGGCCTAGAATCTTCGGATCAGTCCTGGACATGGTTATAGAGTCGGATGCCAGCAAATCAGGCTGGGGAGCGCGCTGCGGGGACTCCTTTACAGGGGGAAAGTGGTCCATGGACGAGCAGCAGCTTCACATCAATTGCCTATAACTGTCGGCGGGCTCCTTCACCATCAAGTGCTGGATGAAAGACAAGGTCAGCTGCAATGTCCTCCTCAAGATGGACAATGTCTCTGCTGTCCGCTACATAAACCACCTGGGTGGCACAAAATAAAAGGTGCTAGCGGATATGGCCAAGGAGTTCTGGACCTTTTGCCTCGAGAACAACGTCTCTGTGACAGCGGAATATCTTCCGGGAGCGTCCAATGTGGTGGCAGACTGGTACTCCCGGGTATGGTCGGATGTGAGCCTCTGGCAACTGGAACCCAGAGTTTTCCAGAGGTTGCATGCCCTTTGGGGCCCCTTCTAGGTGGATCTTTTCGCCTCTCGCCTGGATCACCAGCTTCCCAGGTTTTCAGTTGGAAGCCGGACCCTCTGGCGGCGGCCACAGACGCCTTCCTCCAGGACTGGTCGACGGAGGTGGGTTACCCCTTTCCCCCGTTCGCCATGATAATGCGCCTCTCACCTGAGGCCCGCAGGCAGCAAGCGAAGGTGGTGTTGATCACGCCTTATTGGAGATCACAAGTATGGTTTCCAGTTCTTCTGGAACTTTCCTGGGATTCTCCGATCCTTCTACCCTGAGATCGGATGATTCTCTGCGATCTCCGGGGGGAGACTCATCCCCTGATCTTGCAGAATCGGATGCCCCTCATGGCCTGGCGGATTTTCGGCAACATTAGAGACTCCGGGGCTTATCAGGAGAAGCTCAAAACATCCTGGCAGCAGCATGGGCGGATGGCACCAACAAGCGATACAGATCAGCTTGGTCCAGATGTGTGGGTTGGTGCCTTGGGAGGAATCAAGATCCCGTGGGGTGTGAGGTGGTCCACATTTTGAATTTCCTGGCCTCTCTGGCTTCAGAGGGTCTGGCATACTGCACGATTAATTCTTATAGATCGGCAATCTCAGCGGGTCATGACCCGGTTCAGGGTAACACGGTGGGCGAACATCCATTTGTCTGCAAACTGATGAGAGGCATGCGCTTGTCTCTGCCTCCTCTACCTAAATATTCTAAGTTGTGGGACATCAAAAAAGTGTTCTCTTTTTAAGTCCTGGCAACCGAATAAGTACCTATCCCGCAAGGAGTTATCGGCGAAGCTGGCCATGCTTCTATGCCTGGTCTCTTGTCGGAGAGTCTCTGACGTGAGAGCCCTGGACCTCCACAGTCGTGTTTTTACTCCTCAAGGGGTCACCTTCCATATTTCCCAGCGCACGAAGTCGGACTCCAGGGTGATCTCGTATTCGGCTTTTGATAGGCACTCCAAACTGCACGTTGTGCGTTGCCTGAAGGCTTATGAGAGTATGACGGACGAGCATCGCCCCCACGGAGAGAACCAGTTACTGATATCTCTCAGGAAACCCTTCAAGGCTGTCTCTTTTCCCACTGTAGCAAGATGGATCAGATGGGTCATGCGAGAAGCAGGCATTGACATTTCGCACTTCGGTGCTCACTCGGTCAGAGGAGCAATGGCCTTCAAGGCCTTTTTTCTCGGGGCACGCCTCGAAGATATCAATGCCGCAGACTGGTCATCAAACTACGGTTCTATTTCAAACCAGTCGTGGACATGGCTTCCCTGGTGGTGGACAAGCTTTGAACGAACATAATCCTCGCCTTCGGTCCTGCCATAGAATGAAAATTTCCTAGTAGGCACGAAGGAAAGTTTCAATTCTATTAAGGACACGGAGGCGAGGATTATTCCCGCCCTGAGTTTCCTGAGGATTCAGTCATCACCCGCCCTTGGCCACAGATCGGCACTCCGTATGGGATAAGTATGAGTCAGTGTTTATCCTCTCTTAAAAGTGTTGTGTTTAATCGGACAGTAGTTTGAACTTCGACGTGACATGTGGTTGTTTCCTAATGTTGTACTCTTCCTTGTGTACTATGTTCCTTCTGTAAGCTTTGGTGTTAAGTTCAGACTCATCTCCGTATCCTTTGGCTTCTTGTAGAATCCGAGCCTGCTAAAACGGACTAGTTGAATTTGACGAAGGCCAGATGGTCGCAGTCAAGAAAGAGGAGGTATCCCAGCAGCCCTGGGCCTTTCAGGATGTCTGTAGCTGCCTATTGGTTCACCTCTGTGATTGACCTTTCCCGGTGTTCCATGGGAAAGAGAGTTTTTTCTGTTAAAGTTGAATACTGTTGGTGATGGAAAATAAAGAAAGTAGAGCATAATCCTCGCCTCCGTGTCCTTAATAGAATTGAAACTTTCCTTTGTGCCTACTAGGAAATTTTTAATTCCGTACAGATTCAAATTGAAGCTTTGTTCGGGTCATGCCGCTGCTAATCAGTACAGGAAAATGCGTTCTTCCCTTAACAAAAGCCCAGTTCTCGTCTAACTTTATTTGCAGAAAGAAACTCTGGTGTCTTCGGGTGACAAAGGGGAAGGACAGTTGAAACGGAACCCAGGCCTAGCACCGACTTTGTCACTTGCGGCAATAAAAACACAAAAAAGACAATTTAAGTCAGCTGGAGAGCAAAGAGAAGCAGAAAATATTCTGAGTGGGACGGCGGAAACATAAAACAAACAAGCATTTGCAATGCAATAGGACTCGCATTTACGCGAGACTTATTGCATTGCATCACGGACACCGGGAGGGGTGGGGAAGCACAGACAGCGGGAGAGCGGGTGAGGGGAGGGGGAGAAGGGGACGAGAAGGCAGGGACAAAGTAGTGCTCACAGTCTAAATAACACGTACCCTACCGTGTAACACTCGAAGTAAAGGGGCCAGTAGCCATGGGAGGGTACAAATGACAACATGGCCATAATAAGGAGGGACTAACAAGCCTCATAATCAGTCAAAAGGCAGCATTTATGAAAGACAATGACACAAGCCAATTAAAAACATGGGCGGAGAGTGGGCGGAGTTTCCACTGCATACTCCATTACTGCATGCCTCGCAGAGTGAGCTGCGCATGCGTGCTGCCGCTATAGGCTCGACCTAAAAAGTAATGTACATTGTTTTTCCTAATGCTTGTATAAACTGTAGGAAATTGGGTTAATAGTTGTGCAGGATGTGAGGCCTGCACAAGTAATAGGTCCATAATAATTTCCTCTTACTGGGAATCAAGCACACCATTGTAATGCTTGACTCTCTCGGGCTAATGAAGCAGAGCAGTCCAATACATACTCAGGGGAGATGGTGTGGGCTAGTAATCACCATTCGCTGGTACACAATAATGACACTCAAATGATTTTCCAGTCAGTGCTTTTTCTTTAGAAAAAGCAAAAGTACATTTATAACACACACACTACTAAATACTACACCTTAAATACAAATATATATACATGGCAGATTGAAAGTTCCTTAGATTACATTATGAAATTTCATTTTACCCCTTAAGGGTCATGGGCCCCCAAAATCACAGTATTCCCCCATCTATACCAGATAGAAATCACAATGTAGGGGATATGACTTTAAATACAACAAGCCTATTGGCTTTATCAAGGGTCGGCACAACATATAAGGTAAGCCTATTGGCTTTATCAGAGGTGCACCACTTTAAAAGGTAAAGAAACCACATGTTAAATATCATCAACCTTTCATTATAGTCATTAATCATGTTTAAATTCATTCCTTAAAGTCAATAATACATTGTCAATAAAGTCACAGTCAACATAAATGATTAATAAAGATTTAAACTCTAACATGTGTCTGTGTCTTTCATTAACCACCTTCATGTCACACATAATGCAGCCATAAAACCAGTTCCTAAAGGGCACTACACTCCCCACTTTAGAGCACAAACTCCAAACAAGAAAATGTGTGACATCATAGTGAAAATCCTGGGGGTGGTCTTAATTTCTCTGACCTTACCGACTGAGGGTCAATTTTCAAAAAGTTAAGGAAATGGGGCTACTGCGCTCCTGCAGCCCTGATGCACATTTTAAAAGCCATTGGCGGGGTCTCTGTCCTCCTGGGGCAACCACAGGAAGGTAAAAATTATGCATTACAGAGTGCTCCTTCTCAGTCAATATTTGATGAGCGGCTCTCCCACTGTGCTGGAGAGAGCCGATTTTCGTTTAAGGCTGCACATCTCCTTTTCTGAGTGTGCCCAGTCCCATCTGGGTACACCGCATAGGATCCCTTGTTGGGGGAAGCTCAGGGAGTCCAAATGCTGCCATCACTGCAGTACCTCTTGGGTATTTCTATAGACCTAGATTTGAGCAACCCCACCCAATTAGTAGAGCTCAATATAGTACTGTTAATGAAATGATACCACCTATGCCAAACAGGTTTGACCCCCTAAGAAGCTGTAGTGAGGTCGATTGACTGAATCAAAAAGTAGTAAAAATGGACGACTGTAATATTACAAGTAGGTTTTTGAGTACCCCAATAGAAACAGCCTGTGTAGAAGCACCACAATTGAATGAAGGTAATCTCTTTACCTCCCCTATTAGTATTGAGGTAGCGCCAGTAGAAGTTACGCTACCAGGCGTTCGTATTGACCCCACGCTTTCCAGTGGCCTCATTGGCACTGATCCGACTAGTTGCCCACTGGCTAGATCGCTGCAAATTATGTCGTGGAATGTCGCAGGGGTCAAAAATAAATTGAATATTATGGCTTAATAGCATACAGAATTGTACATTGATTTTAATGCAGGAAACATGGCTTATAGAACCCTTTTTATTAATGGTTTTAAAACCATTTTTACCAAAGCAACCCCGTCTAAGGCTGGGAGAGCGAGTGGAGGTTTAGCAGTACTAATATCGGTGACCTCCCCACTGACCATAAAGAAAATCTTTACTAATTCACAGTACTTCCAGTTTTTACTCTTTAGTGTAAAGGGAAAGCAAAACATCGTAGTGATTAATTTCTATAATAACATTTTTAATAATATGAGATATGGGATAATCACAACACTGGAGGGAGAGCTGGATAACTTTTTGAAGAGGTTGGGGGGTGAGTATATATTGATTTGGGGTGGCGATTTTAATAGTGAATTATGTAAACTTTCAATAGGGGACCAATGTGGTCATGAAGATGAATTAGGTGACCATATTGCTCATTTCCCACACAATCCCTACGGTGAAACAATTAATCATGTAATGTACAAATATAACCTAGAAATCATGAAGCTGGGTGTCCATGAAGGAGTTTACGTTGAATATACATATGAGGGGACCAGGTCGTCCTCATGTATTGATCATTTCTTAATATCAAGGAATAGCAGGCCTTTTGTCGAAAAATGTTTTATACAGCGTAGTCTGCTTAGTGATCATCACCCCCTCTTGCTAATGTTGAACTCCAGTTTATATCACACTGTTAAGGCACGTGTCTCTGCAGCCGATATCAGAACACAAGGTGAAAATGGGATTTCTATTAAGTGGACAGGTGTCAATCCTATAACTTTCATGGGAAACATAGTCATAAAAAACAACCATTATATAAAAGTCTGCTTGGACAAACTCTCCAGTAATATTGATACCGTTATGGCCTTTCAAAATATCTCCGTAGAAATCAATAAAGATCTGAAATAAGAATAAAAAAAATAGGGTTTTTTGCCCACGATGGTTTAACCAACAATGTTCTGAATTAAATAGAGATCTGAAGCAAGCTTTAAAAGTTAAACCTAGGAATGGGGAAAAAATTAGCACCCTTCGGAAATGTTACAAGCAAGCCCTAAATGTAAGAAAAACGGAAATTAGGGAAAATGCATGAGACAGTCTGATCCAAGCAGCTGAGACAAAGAACTCCACCTTATTTTGGAAAACTATAGATCAACCCCTGTTTAAAGATATCTCATCTGCTAGGGTTGATACAGTAGTGATGCCAGAAAACTGGCTAATCCACTTTGAAAATATTTTTAATCCTACACAACAAACCACTAAAACGAATGAAAATTGCAATATTATCTTATTAAAAATTAGTAAGATAGAATCTATCACTGTAGATGAGATCAAAATTGCCTTACATAACAGTGCAAGCGGGAAGGCTGCTGGTCCGGACGGGGTTCCCATAGATATTTTTAAGCAAAACGTTGATTTTTGGTCTCCTATTTTAGTCAATCTTTTTAATGCGATTATTGATGGGGTGCTGCCGGCAACTTGGGCTGAAAGTGTGATTGTCCCTATTTTTTTAAAAAGGCAACAGAGCTAGCGCAAAATGCTACCGTCCGATTTCCCTTCTTGATTCCACATTTAAACTTATGGGCAGAATTCTGTTAGCCAGCTTAGAAGGCTGGGTCAAAGATAAAAACATCCTAACTGAAGCCCAGTATGGTTTCAGAAGGGGCATCGGAACGGTCTAGCAGTGCGTTAACCTCGAATTGCTCATAGGGAAATACACCCTTGCCAAAGAAGGTTTACTCCATCTTTGTTCTGTTGACCTCTCTAGCGCGTTCGATTTAGTAAACCATACTAAGTTATGGCAAACGCTGGAAGGGATGGGTGCCCCACATAATATTATTGGTCTTTTATCACAGATATATGTTCATCTAACTTCAAAGATACGATATGGCCAGAACGGGGAATGCACTATGCACTTTGCACTTTAGAGTAACCCGAGGGATGCGTCCTTGCTCCCCTTTTATTTTCGCTATATATCAATGGTATTGATTTTTTACTGCAGAGTTTGAAAGCTGATGCTCCTGTCGTTGGTAAGCGTGTAACCCCAGTTTTATTATATGCTGACGATGCAGTCTTGATCTCTAGGACTGCTAATGGACTTCAACTCCTGATAGACAATTTTACAAATTTTATGAACGATAAAGATCTATCGATAAATTTGACTAAGACCTTAGTCATTACGTGTGGGAAAAGTAAAACTAAGTGCAGAACCCACTATGTTGAGGGAGTACCCATTGAAAGGACAATTACATTTTCTTACCTGGGGTTACTTTTTAATTGTAAAGGTACATGGAGCGCACATATCAATTCATGCAAATTAACATTTTTGAGGACAAGCGAGGCTATTTTTAGATTCTCCCAAAAAATAGGCAATAAGCCAGTACGAGAAATTTTAAAATTATATGGGAGTAAGTGTATAACGGGTATGTTAGGCGGAGCATTATGGGGTATGGCAGACACTTCCCCACTACAGACACTGGAAAATTAATTTCTAAGAAGGGTGTTATCGGTTCCTAACTCCACAGCTACCTTTATTGTCCATAGGGAGACAGATGTACCATATCTTAGTGACCTAATTAGCATGCCTGCCCTTATATTGTGGTATCGAATTTGGACAAAGGATGAAACGCATTTTACTAAGGATATAATACGAGATTGCCTCACACTTGATCATTCAATGAAAATACCATGGCTACAATATATTCATAGTCTTTTAACTGAGTGTAATGCGGCAATTGATTTTAAGGACCCAGCGAGTATTCAGATCTATAGTAAGGGGGAGTTAAAAAGGAGACTTTTCAAATCTAGGGAAAAAATGAGGGAAGTCGTGACGAGTACAAAATCATGTGTTAGATCGTACTGTGAAGGGCCATTTTCACCGGGTACCCAGCCATATCTTATTTTTATTAGAAATATTCAACATAGATTTTATTTATTTAAATTTACCTAAGTGCCCGTGTGATGGTAAATCCTCCCAAAGCACTTTGCACTTTCTATTGTTTAGCAATTTTTATAGGGATATTAGGAAATCAATTTTACACCCACTTTTTATTGACAATAGATTGTACTCTTATAAAACCGCTTTTTATCAAATTTGTAATTTGGAAAATGTATCGATATGTAATGCAGTTATTGTTTTTATTCAATTGACCATCAAGCGAAGAAAGGATCTTTTATATCTGGAATCTTTGAATTATGAAATTGAATATACTGTATATTTTTATATTTGGAAATTTGATCCTTTTTAAAAAAAGAAAATCACTGTATGCACTTTATTTTTTTTATCGCCCCATGTGATGATAGGCAAAATTGATTGGTATTTGTTTTTATATTAATGTGGAAAATGTGTCTTTAGTAAACTAATTAGGGTGAAAATGTTCAAAGGAGAATGTAGTATTAGGAAATTAATTATGATTATTGTAAAATTTGTGATGAATTGACTTCTTTTTCTGTAGAATGCTTTTATGGATATATTCTTATATACCGAATAAAGCTTGTTTTGATTTGATTTGATTTGATATTGCTTTGTTTATTTTGCTTATACTGGCTGTATTTCAGATTATCTGGTCCCGCTTTGAGTCTGCCACGGTCTCGCCATTCATCTGAGAGAGCGTCCATGGAGAGATGTAGAAATTATTTAAGTCGAGGTTCAGATGTATTAATGCATGGTCGCTCTCATGTGAGAAATTAGTACTGAGATAGCTACATTTTTGGAAGAGAGGTGTGGTGCAGCAGCCAGGGCAGCTGACTTGGGAGCACAGGGCTCACGGTTCGATCCCCGGCTCCGGCGGCAGCTCAGCTCAGCACCATGTGACTCTGGGCATTAGCTCACTTAATTTCCACGACGGCCCCCAGCGCCTTAAGACCCGTAAGGGTGAGTAGTTTGCGCTTTACAAATCAGGATTTACATTTTACTGCATATTATGTAGTTTAGTGTAGAACACTCATGGACTCCCCTTCTTGTGAAACTTGCAGGTACATCGCCTTCTAATCTTCCGTTTAGAATCACCCCATCGATTCCGTTAGTTAGCTCTAATAGGATTTTCCCGCGTTTCTCTGCTTTGATGGCGTCAGGGAAAATAGGGGTTGGGATTGACCAGGCATCTTCTGTGTCTCTATTTCCACAGGATTTAATCAAGCAGTTAGAGATCTGTGAGTTAAAGTCTCCGGTGATGATAACTTGGTATTTTCACATGCTTCTAATGTTGATTCAATCTGGTCAAATATTTTTACCAGCGTAGCGTTAAATTCGGAACCGGGCGGGAGGTAAAGATTAAAAAGAAAGATGGATTCAGCCACTCGGGAACTTTCTTTTGGGTATTTATCTTTATGCATTGCATGTTATTGCTGCCCAGATGAATTCTTTCAAAATTCCACTTCATGTCTTCCGTCAGTAGGATCAGCAGGCCCTCCTTTACATGACCTCGACTTACTCTTGTTGCTGGGATTTCAAATGTAAAGTAATCCTTTTGATTGAAATTACAGAGAGACCACGTTTCCTGAAGGCAGACAATTGCTGGCAAGTTTTTCAAAAGAGAATGTCATTTTTGCGGCTCCAGACCTGCGATGTTCCATGAGAAGAAATCAATGCTCTTTGTGGAGGTGTCTTCACTAAAAGGGACGTTTTGTGCCTCATCCCTGCCTGTTTACATTTAAGTTGTCTGCGGCCCCGCCCCCCTGACTGCCCATTCGCTGCCCCTGCCTCCCGCCTCCCAGCTGCTCCTCCCTCCCAGCTCCCCATATATGGCGGCCGCGCAGCGGGCGCGCCGCTGGCGCGCCTAAGGCAAGCCCGTCCGCGCCTGGACCGCGCCCAGCGCCAGAACCCCTGGGCCGCGCGCCCCCCGCTCCAGCATCGAGGACCGACGCCGTTACGATGCCACCACACTCCACGCTCTCAACCCCGGACGGAGACACAACTGCTTCAAGGCCGCCCCGAAACGCACACATGGCCCCTTCACCTGCCGGAACTGCAGCTACACCAGCCTCAGAGCCACCGAAGCGCCCGCCAAGAAGGAGCTCAACCACCTCCGATGCATCCTACTGAACACCCGCTCCGCACGCAAACACGCCGTCGAGCTCTGGGACCTGCTCGACTCATCATCACCAGACGTCGCCTTCCTGACAGAGACCTGGATGAACGACTCCTCCGCACCCGACATCGCCATAGCCATCCCAGATGGCTATAAGATCACCCGCAGAGACCGCGTCAACGGAGTAGGAGGAGGAATCGCCATCGTCCACAAGAACTCCATCAGGGTCTCGACCAGCACCGACGACGTTCTCTGCACCGCCGAACACATGCACTTCCAGATCCACACGGACCCCAACACCACCCTCAGAGGCACCCTTGTCTACAGACCCCTGGGCCCCGACCCCAGTTCAGCGACTCCATCGCCGACTTCATCAGCACGCACGCCCTGACTTCTACCGACTACATCCTCCTCGGAGACCTGAACTTTCACCTGGAGAACAACAACGACAGCAACTCCACGACCCTGATCGACAACCTCGCCAAGCTCGGACTGAGACAGCTCGTCACAACACCGACACATTCCGCCGGCCACACGCTCGACCCCGTCTTCTCCTCAAGCTCCCACGTCTCCTTCACCCACACCACGGAACTCCTCTGGACCGACCACCGCTGCATCCACTTCACCTTCCAGAAACCCACCACACACCACCGCACCCAACAGATCCCATGCCGCTGCTGGAGCAAAGTCACCGAAGACCAACTACGGGCAAACCTCGCACTCAGCCCTCCCTCCGACCCATCCAACACCGACGACGCTGCCTGCAACCTCAGACGATGGATAGACGACTGTGCCAACACCCTCGCCCCGCTGAAAAAACTCACCTACAGCGACACCATCAAAAGAGCCAGCTGGTTCACCCCGGAACTCCTAGCTTCCAAGCGTACCTGCCGGAAACTTGAGAAGAAATGGCACAGTGATAAGACACCGGACAGCCACGCAGCCCATAAAGACGCCATCCGTAACCACCACCACCTCATCAGGTCCGCCAAGAGAATCTCCTTCAAAGACCGCCTCGACAACAATGCACACAACAGCAAGGAGCTCTTCAACATCGTGAAGGAACTCTCCAACCCCAGCTCCAACACCAACGACATCCCGCCGTCGCAAGCCCTGTGCGATTCCCTCGCCACCTTCTTCCACCGCAAGATCGCCGACATCCACGACAGCTTCAACACCCAGACAGCCCCCACCAAGATAGATACTCCAGACCCGCCGCACACCATCGACCATGACCCCTTGCCAGCCTGGGCCAGCGTGAACATCGATGACACCATCAAGACCATGGGCACAATACACTCCGGCTCCCCGTCAGACCCTTTCCCGCACCACATCTTCAACAAAGCCAGCAGCTCCATCGCACCCCACCTGTGCAACGTTATCAATCTCTCCTTCGAGACCGCGACCTTCCCAGAGAGCTGGAAACACGCAGAGATCAACGCCCTACTCAAAAACCCAAGGCGGACCCAAGAGACCTCAAGAACTTCCGGCCCATCTCCCTGCTTCCGTTCCCAGCCAAGGTCATCGAGAAGATCGTCAACAAACAGCTAACCCGATACCTAGAAGAAAACAGCATCCTGGACCCATCCCAATCGGGGTTCCGCAGCAACCACAGCACTGAGACTGCCCTCATCGCCGCCACCGATGACATCAGGACCCTGCTGGACAACGGTGAGACCGCAGCCCTCATCCTGCTGGACCTCTCCGCCGCCTTCGACACTGTCTGCCACCGCACTCTACGCGCACGCCTCCACGACGCAGGGATCCGAGACAAGGCCCTGGAATGGACCACCTCCTTCCTCGACGGCAGAACCCAGAGAGTCCGCCTCCCACCTTTCCGATCCGAAGCCTCCGAGATCATCTGCGGCGTACCCCAGGGATCTTCCCTCAGCCCAACACTGTTCAACATCTACATGGCCCCACTCGCACGCATCGCCAGACAGCACGACCTCAACATCATCTCCTACGCGACAACACTCAACTGATCCTCTCCCTCACCAAGGACCCCCTCGCCGCCAAAGCCAATCTCCATGAAGGAATGAAGGCCGTCGGAGATTGGATGAAGATCAGCCGACTAAAGCTGAACACGGACAAGACGGAGGTCCTCATCCTCGGCTCCAACCCCTCAGCCTGGGACGACTCCTGGTGGCCAACGACGCTGGGAGCAGCCCCGACACCCACCGACCACGCACGCAACCTGGGAGTCATCCTCGACTCAACGCTCTCCATGGCCAAGCAAGTCAACGCAGTCTCCTCCTCCTGCTTCAACACCCTCCGCATGCTTCGCAAGATCTACAGGTGGATCCCGACAGACACAAGAAGAACAGTCACCCAGGCCCTCGTCAGTAGCAGACTTGACTATGGGAACGCCCTCACGCGGGAGCCCCGGCCAAGCTCATCAAGCGACTGCAACGCATACAAAACGCCTCCGCACGCCTGATCCTCGACGTACCACGTCACAGCCACATCACCCCCACCTGAGGAACCTGCACTGGCTCCCCGTCGACAGGAGGATCACCTTCAAACTCCTCATCCACGCACACAAGGCACTCCACAAAACTGGCCCAGCCTACCTCAACAGACGACTCTTCTTCTACGTCCCCAACCGCCAGCTCCGCTCCGCCGACCTCTCCCTCGCCACCGTCCCTCGCATTCGAAGAACAACCACCGGCGGCAGATCCTTCTCACACCTCGCCGCCAAGACCTGGAACACCCTTCCACTAAGCCTACGACAGACCCAAGACCTGCTGACCTTCAGGAGGCTACTCAAGACCTGGCTGTTCGACCAGTAGCAGCACCCCCCCCCCTTCCCTCTCCCCAGCGCCTTGAGACCCTCGCGGGTAAGTAGTGCGCTCTACAAATTCTGTGATTGATTGATTGATTTCTCAGATCTTGTTCTTCAATCCCGGAGCCAAGACTGTTTTCACTATCATAATCCTCCGTTGTTGTCTTAGCCTCCCTTTGAGCAACATTCAGGGCCGTCTTAGTAGCTGCCAATTTCTCTTCTACTTGTACAATTTCACTGTTTATGATTCCCATGGCACTTTTCAGGCAATTTGTAATAGGTACAGTTTTACCAGGGGGCTCCCCCTTACTTGTAGCTAATTTTCTTTTCCCCATTTCTCCAAAGCACTCCAATCCAACAGATCAAATAAGATGATTTGCCTCCTTACCCAAGTACTTGACTTCAGGTTTTAAAGGCCAAGAGATGTGGCCCAGCCCAGCCTCGTCTGGTCTCAGACGGGCCCAGGCACGCCCGCGCACGTCCCGCGCTGCGGGCGCCCTGGGCGCTATTTGAGCTCTCCTCGACGTTGGCGGCGTGCGCGTCGCGAAGGCTGCAGGAAAGTGTAGTCTTGTCCCCCTCACGGGCCTGGGACCAGAGGAGAAACCGGCGATCCACTATAGCAGGCAATCCGTTGTGGCACAAACAAAAGGAAATGTTCAAAGGCTCCCGCGCTGCGGGAGCCCTGGGCGCCATTTGAGCGCCTCCTGGCGTTCTCCTCGATGTTGGCGGCATGCGCGGCTCGAAGGCTGCAGGGAAGTGTAGTCTTGCCCCCCTTCACGGGCCTGGGACCAGAGGAGAAACCGGCAATCCACTATAGCGGGCAATCCGTTGTGGCACACACAAAAGGAAATGTTCAAAGGCTACATCGGAAAAGGGTACTTAATCCCTTCCCTCCAAACTTTATCATCTTCTGATTTAAAATTGGTATCCTTTCCAGATACGTCAGACGTCTCTACAGTCGAATTCTGGTCTGGTGTGATACCTGCAATAATCCTAAACGAAAGTGAAATTCTTCATAAGTACGGATTCAATGTGATTGGAGTCAGTCAAAAGAATTCACCAGTTCTTCCAAAGGCATCAACAGTTTTAAAAACAAAGGTTCCACAAATCCACTCGTCCTTAAAAATGTACTTTATAGAAAGTTCCTTAGAACCCCAAGTCGACTAATTAACAATTTCTATAACAGAGGGTGAAAGACAGTTATGGAACCATAGCCATCCTGAACCCATAACATGAAAAAAGGATAACCCTTAGTCTTGGCTCGCAGACAACTTAAATGCAAACAGGCAGGGATGAGGCACAAAACTTCCCTTTTAGTGAAGACACCTCCACAAAGAGCATTGATTTCTTCTCATGGAACATCGCAGGTCTGGAGCCGCAAAAATGACATTCTCTTTTGAAAAACTTGCCAGCAATTGTCTGCCTTCAGGAAACTTGGTCTCTCTGTAATTTCAATCAAAAGGATTACTTTACATTTGAAATCCCAGCAATAAGAGTAAGTCGAGGTCATGCAAAGGAGGGCCTGCTGATCCTACTGACGGAAGACATGAAGTGGAATTTTGAAAGAATTCATCTGGACAGCAATAACATGCAATGCATAAAGATAAATACCCAAAAAGAAAGTCCCCGAGTGGCTGAATCCATCTTTCTTTTTAATCTTTACCTCCCGCCCGGTTCCGAATTTAACGCTACACTGTTAAAAATATTTGACCAGATTGAATCAACATTAGAAGCATGTGAAAATACCAAGTTATCATCGCCGGAGACTTTAACTCACAAATCTCTAACTGCTTGATTAAATCCTGTAGAAATAGAGACACAGAAGATGCCTGGTCAATCCCAACCCTTTTTTTCCCTGACGCCATAAAAGCAGACAAACGCGGGAAAATCCTATTAGAGCTAACTAACGGAATCGATGGGGTGATTCTAAACGGAAGATTAGAAGGCGATGTACCTTCAAGTTTCACAAGAAGGGGAGTCCAAGAGAGTTCTACACTAAACTACATAATATGCAGTCCGGCTCTCTTCCAAAAATGTAGCTATCTCAGTACTAATTTCTCACATGAGAGCGACCATGCATTAATACATCTGAACCTCAACTTAAATCATTTCTACATCTCTCCATGGAGGCTCTCTCAGATGAATGGCGAGACCGTGGTAGACTCAAAGCGAGACCAGATAATCTGAAATACAGCCAGTATAAGCAAAATAAACAAAGCAATATCTTTTCGACAGCTCTGGTCGCCAGATATCAACCTCAGCCCAAGTAGGCATTCTGAGCAATCCCTCATATCCATATCTGACCTACCACAAAAAAAGGTCTCTTCCCAAAAACCCACCATCCATGACCAAGAAGATCTCTTTTGGGGGGGTTGGGGGGAGAGAATTCCTGAAAAAACAAACCAGCTAATTAGACAGCAATTTATCACCTTGTCAGGCCCCAGGGAAAAAAAATCTGCAAAGAATTAATAAGGAAAAAAACAGAGTCGCCTCAGATAAAAACTCAATGGAATTACACATGGGAGCCACTCAAAGAAACACCAAACAGTTTTGGCCCTCATCGTTAAAAGAACCGGATGTTTTAAATCTTTAGAGGCCACACCGATATCACAGAATGTCTGGGAAAGTTATCTACTCGATCTCTACAAGACAAACACAGTTCTCCCCAACAGCAGTATACTATGCAACCTGAGGCCTCCTGATGGAACTGCACAGCTAATAACCTCTCCCTCCGAAAAGCAAATCGAGTCTCATATTCAGAAGGCTAGGACCTCAGCAGCTATAGGCCCAGATATGACAGCAGTAAAAATACTTCAAAGTAATCCGGCAATCTGGAGTGTGTTTTTGGCACCCCTTTTTAGGTCTCGCCTAGCGGTGCAGCGCATGCGCTGCTCGCTTTGCGAGGCATGCAGAATACACTATAGGTGAGGGAAGCCCCGCCCACTCCTCCGTCCACTTTTTCATTGGCTTGTGGCTTTTTCCTTTCTAAGTGCTGCCTTCTGATTGGTTTAGAGGCTGCTAGTCCCACCTTATGACGGCCATGTCTCCTTCCATGGCTATTGGCCCCTTTACTGCATGTTTCCTGAGCACTACTTTGGTCCCGTGCCACCCCTCCCGCTGTCCGAGCCTTCTCTCCCGCCCCCCCCCCCCACTTCCGTTGTTCGTGCTTTATTATCGCCCGCCCACCCGCACTCCCGTTTGCAAAATACGGAGAATTTTTTTTTTTTTACTTGAGTGCCGAGTGTGTTTCCCGACCCGGATCATTTTTTTTTACCCGAGGCAAGCGCGTGATATTCAAAAACTTCAAACGTTTAATCTCGTGCCCACATTGCTGTGTTCGACATTGCGTGCACTTTATAGTGCCCCTGGGGCACAAGTAGGGACCTACTAGAGTGCTTCTTTAGCAGAACGCACTCTGCGGTCCCCCCGGGGCACAAGCAGGCATCCACTTCAGCGTGCCTTTCTTGCTGGGAAATCCGTCTACTGAGTCGTTTCACAGAGACCGGCGTGTTTCCCAACTTAGTACTCACACTGCACCCTTCAGGTCTCCACGAATAGAAAGCGCAGCTGTTTATTGTCACTTGTTTATTGTCACTGACAGACTCACATGATGGTATTCTCGTGAACGCCGACGTGCGCCGTGACTGGACTACCGTAAACATGAGAAATGACCCCAGCGCTGGAAGACCGGTTCCGCGGGGTTGCTGCGGGCTGTGGTGTGTATTCTCGGAACTTTCGATGAAGTATTTATTATTTATGCCAGACATTTTTGTATTCGAGAAAACTATCTGAGGCCAATAAAGCCCGGTATAGTCTTATAGCGGACCCTACGGAGTCCTGCAAACCAGCATATATGTGTATTTTTTAATCGGATGTAAATGAGCGAAGCATATAGGGACCTGCACGTCTCTTCAGAGACTAGAACGAAGGGAAGGTCTTGTAGAAGGTACATGGGCTCAGGAAGCCCCAAAGAGCATTGGTGGGCCAAGGAGAGCTCTGACTGTGGTGCATTGGAAATCCAGGTAGAGGCGCGCCGAACTCGTTAAAGCACTAGAACTAATGGCTCCTTAAAGTGTCCATTACACTCTAGAGCCAAACAAAGCGCCCAGAGGTTCATAGAGAGAATTTAGCCCCGTGGAGCCATTGAATCCAGTGCTACCACATAGAGTTCCATAGCCAGTTGCATTGAGACATATAGATGCTCCAGAATCCACACTGAGCCCCTGTAGAGCAGCACTGACCACAGTGACACCGCCTAGTGGTCTGTTTCAACATGTAGCTGCCTCGAGAACCCTCTAAAGTCAAGCAGAAGCCCACAGAGCACCGTTGTCGCACAATGTCTGTGGTGTAATTGATGTTGTTAAATGGTCACCGTTCAATCACCAAATCACGTTCTACACGCAACAAATTCTTTCTTTCAGTAATCAGGAGGTTGGTGTGGGGGAAGGTCATGAGAGTTCACTTGTCTGAATCCCAAGGTCACTGAGTAGCAGGGAACGTTGACCGTGCAGGGTTCTCTTCAGGTCACAATACAACGCTGTCCAATTGAAAGCCGAATTCAGTGAATACACAGCCCATTTGGTGACACCTGCGACTGCGTGCATGTTTTTGCCTGACATGATCCATTCTTAATAGAGGTCAGTATAGTATCTCTTCTCCCCCCTGTGCTTCTTCCTCCTCTGTGCTCGTGCTCCCTCCCTTGTCGGCTGTCTCCGCCTCCCCTCTATTGCTCTTTCCTCCATGTCCCTGCTAAGCCCCTGCTCCATTGCTTTTATGTTTTCTCCCCTCCCATGTTTTTTATTCACAGTTTTAAGTAGCGCAAAACCAAAAGTTTCAGAGCGCTTTTACATTAGCACCTGTTACATTCATTTTTTTAGGCACAGGGAGATTACGTTATTTGCAAAAAATCGTGAGGTGTTCTGCCGACCCTGAGACTCCAGCTTGGCTTCCCAGTCGGCAGCTCTGAAGGGCCAAATCCTCTCCTGTTATTTACACACGCTCTCTGCCCCCACCCCAGGGTGTGTAATTAGAATAAAGGCATCTGCCATAAATACAAAGCACTCGGGTAGCAAGCAATGACAAAATGTGGTGAAAGGTTTCATGGGCGTTTTGTGACTTGCAAATATAATGTAAATGGAGAACTACTGAAGAAGGAACAGGGTCCATAAATAAAAACTGAAGAGTACACAGCATCTTCACCTTGTTGGCGATGTGCAGAAGTACTGCAGATTTGCTGCTAGCATATGGCAGCTCTTCGCAACACGTGTGGTGGAGATTTTTGCTTCAATTAAAATATTCCTCTTTAACAGGGACATTTTAAGGATTTTGGAGGCCCTGGGTCAAACGTATTTTGGGGACCCCTGTTTGTAACAGCTTTCAATTTATGTAACCAGTTTCAGCTCTTTTATGCCCTCTGAGGCCTGGTCACTGACAGTACACAGGCGCACTCATATTTCATTTGCAGTATTTGCATAGCACAGATCTAGCATGTAAGACAGTGCAGTGTATTACACAGCACAGTGAGCGTGCAATATCATCGGTGTGCGATAAAAAATAATGATCAAATGTCTTTATTGATTCAGTTTATTTTCAACATTTTGATTTGCCACCATCCTGTTTAAAAGTGCTTGTCAGCACCGCCGCCTACTAGCAGCACCAGAGCAAAGTGCGTTAAAGAGGTTGCCCTAACTGTAAGCCTACGTCACACACACACATGGACTTCTTTGTATACTTCAGCTTTTCCAATATTTCTCTATTTCTCTTTGTACCTGTCCGTAAAAGTCTCTGCCCCTGTTCCTCCTTTCACTTTATTTTATACTATGCATATCTCAGTCTGTCCTTGCATCTGTCTCTCTTAATCTCAGTGCCAGTTTCTCTTTCTCTCCTTCGCTTCTTATTTCTGTTCCGCTCTACTTTGATTTGTTATTTTCTTCTCCTGTTTCTATTTGTTCGTCTCTATTTCCTGCTTTCTTTACTTCATTAATCTATGGACATTTTTGCTTTCTTTAATTCTCTTTTTCCTCATTCCTTCTTTATTGTGCAGTTTCTATTTTACCCTCTATTTTCTTTTCACCCCAGTTCTCCCCCTTCCTCATTTTCGTTCCATCTGTTTCACTTTCTTCCTTTCTCCAGCATCCTTTCTGTTTCCATATTCTTTCCTCTTTCATTCCTTTAGTAGGTAAAAGACATTGTCATTTACAACGCCAAAACATCAAACTCTCACAAAAGCGAGACCAATTTGCATTGCAAATGCTTGTTCATTATTGCTATGATACTGGCCGCATTCCTTACTCATGGACAGGGAGTATCATCATCCCAATAGTAGAAAAAAAGGCACTCGTCTCAATCCCGGGAACTACCGTCAAGTAGCACTCCTGGAAGCCACAGGGAAAAATTTCGTATTAAGTACCATCGACCATTTAAGGGACTGGGTTTCCTCCAGGGATATAATCCTGATGTTTTAAGCAGCCTTTCGCACCAACCACTCTGTGATTGATAATATAAGTATTTTACAGACAATCATTAATAAGTACGTATTAGTCAAATCACAAGTAGTTTACAGTCTTTTTGTCGATTTTTCTACATCATTCGACAGGGTTGACAGACAAGCTCTTTGGAGGAAACTAAATAAAATAGGGATCCAGCACGCACTTCTGAGGTTGATAGTTGCCCTACACACCTCAACATGGATTTCCACCTCAAACGGCCTAAAGCAGGGTTGCCTATTAGCCTCCTTCCTGTTTTTGCTTTTTAGAAGCAATTTACCAGAGAATTTTCTAAAAGTAAACAATTTCCCTCCCAATGTAGCATCTGTCAACATACATGTGTTAATGTATGCTGAAGACGTGGTACTTTTCGATCTTACCCCGTTAGGCTTACAGCGAAAAATAGATGCTCATACTAAGTATTCAGAAGAAAAGTACCTAAAAGTGAACATGTCCAAGACAAAGGTAGTCCCATTTAGGGGAAGGAAACATCACACTCACTTTAACTGGAACCTAGATGGTACAACAATTGAGGTGGCAAAAGCATACACCTATCTATGGCGTGTCTTTTCACAAACCCTAGAAGTACATTCCCACTTACAACAGATGAATCAAAAATCAGTAGCACACATTAACGCACTAAAGAGATTCTACTCCTCTTCGGGCAAGAGACGTTTCCACGCTCTTCTTGAAATTTACAGGGCCAAAATCACACCCACCATAACTTATGCCATAGAGTATATTCCCATAGATAGATGGAACTTACTGAATATCAGTGAAGGTAAATTATTACATAAAATAACACTACTGAGTCAGGCCACTCTGGTCCAGATCCTTCGCTTAGAGCTTTCAACTGTAAGTGCATTCTCAATAGCCCTGGTCAATATAATTAGATGGGCATTTAAACTCTTGCACACAGAAAAAGGCTCTTTAAGGGCCTAATTCAAACACAAAACTTTCAAGGTAGGTAAAAAACAAGACACTTTTAATAGAAATTTTAAGACCGGCTTAGAAAACTTTCAATGCAGTGAAAGCATTCTTAAATCCTGGTCTCCAGCACACTTGAGGCTCTTTTAAAAAACATGACTCCCCAATTAAGCCATGAGCTTGACAAGGCACACTGCCTCCAACTATCCCATTATAAATCGCTTGTCTCCACTACTGAGTTTAAGATCCACCCAACGTGTGTGAGATTTACCTTAGAACATAGTATTCGGAGATGCATTATCATGCTTCGAATAGCTATTTTACCGCTAAAGGCTTATACAAGGAGCTGGAGTGAATCAGGTGATGATATAGGCGTATATGACAAATGTAACAGCGGAGCCCATGACTTAATACATGTTCTCTATGTATGCTCTAACAATGCAGTAGTAGAGGCCAGAAACCGTTTTATAAAACCTATTGCTTTTAGATTTAATCTCTCGACCTCTAATGACTTGATTGCCTTTATGATATCTCCGCCGAATGAATTTGTCTGCTATAAATTGTACAAATTCATGAAATCTGTTTCACCGTTTTTTTTGTAATCAAAATTCTTTTTTTTTTGTGTAAGCATTATGCAAGGAGGCATTACATTGTATAAAAAAAACATTCCTCACAGTCCCAATACAATCTAATGAGGGTTCAGATTCTTCACGTGTGCGTATCTTTACCATAAACAGATTTGCTGTTACATGCCATCCCCACCTATCAACGCTTGGAACATCTAGAGTTTTAGGTCATTATAACCCCTACCCAACTATCCCCTCCCCCACCCTTAACCCAACCCTGAAACAACTGTGGTGGCGACTGAGTGGTGCGCAGACTGGCCTTTAAATGTGGTGCACGACTCAGAGTGCGTTGTTGGTCCCCGAGGTCGGTTCGATGATGTGTACGGTGGCCCCCCAGAGAATGCTTGGAGGCCCGAGATTGGGCCCTGTTTAAACTAAAACTGGAACAAGTGCATAGCCCGTAGCGAGGGTGGGCATACCGCCAGGTGGGAGACCCTATGTGAGGTAAGAGACTAGAGGCCCCCATTTGTATTCAAAATGTTTGTACTCAGCTCTAAAAATATCTGCTAGTCTTTCCATGGTAAGTATTTTTCAAAGGCGAGAATGCCATTGAGACAGCACTGGGGCTGCTTTCTTCTTCCAATCGACCGCTATTGCTGTTTTGGCGGCCCTTAAGCATGCCCACATGATAGCCCTATCTGCTTTCATTTGGTATTCTAACTCTGGATCTCTAATGCCCAAAAGGACTCCCTCTACGGAGGTCGCGATGGGGTATCCTAACATATCTTTCATGTGCGCCAAGATTCCCTCCCAGAAAGTTTTGATCGGGGGGCAGTCATACCAGATGTGGCGAAAGTCCACGAGCAGGCCGCACCCCCTCCAGCATAAGTCAGAAGATTCCGGAAATATCTTTTTCAGTTTAGTGGGGTACAAATAACAATCAAAGAGATTTTATAGTGTGCTTCTCGTAGGTCTGAGTAATTATTCTTGGCGATGTCTGACCATAAATGTTTCCACTCCTTTTCAGAGATTTCCCTCCCCACTATATGTTCCCAGAAGCTAATATAACGGGGCCTCGGTGAATGTAACGTAGATAGAAATAATCCATGTAGGAAGGAGGTCACCCCCTTCATGGAGCCCACCCTCTGCACAAAGTTTTCTATCAGTGTTCGTTCTCGCGTGTCCGCTTCCCTGTCCTGTGGGTGCAGGGCCCAATGTTTGAGCTGAAGGTAATGAAAGTGTTCGCTAGGTGTTACGTGGCATTCCCTTTGACAATTCTCAAAACAGAGTATGTTGTGGTTATGGAATAAATCTGAGAGCATCAGGCAGCCTCCCTCCATCCATGCATCGAACGGTCCCTCTCCCAATGCTGGAGGAAACTCCGGATTGAAATGAATCGGGGTGTACGGAGACGGGAACGATGTCCACCCCATCCCCCTAGTAACCTCGTCCCGTGTGAGAAGAAAGTATAATCTTTAGTGGTAGGGTAGAGTGATCTCCACGCGTCATTAAGACCTAACGACTGGAGATTCTGTTTAATCCCTTTGGGGAAGCTACCCGTGGCGGTTCTGTGGGGGTGTGTGCTATCTATTTCTGCGTGCCATGTTAGGTTCAAATCCCCCATAAGGACTATCGGGCCTTCTGCGAATCCACCCATCATGTTTAGCAGCAAGGTCAGAAATGCTGGTTGTCCTGTGTTAGGAGCATATGCTGAGATAAACGTGCATAGTCTTCCCCTCAGTTTCCCCTTTACCATAATTACCCTGCCCTCCCTATCTGAATTTATGGCTTCTGGTTGGAATTTTGTAGTGTTGTGGAACATTTTTGCCACCCCCTTCTGTTTTATTCCCGCGGATGATCTGTAAATTAGGGAGTAACTTTTGTGGCAAAGCAGGAGCTCCTCTGATCTCTTTAGATGTGTTTCTTGGAGTGCCACTATCTCAGAGTGGTGATCTACCAGACATTTCCAGATTTTATGTTGCTTGAGGGGCGAGTTCAGACCTCTCACATTCCACAAGGCTATATTGAAATCATCCTGTCTCTGGACCCGCCCCCCACCTCGAGATCGGGCCCTTTAGTGTTATCTTCTTGCCCCCTCTCAGCTTTCGTTCCTTGGGGATCTCAATCGGGCCTGTGATGCTGTCCCTTCCCCTGTGGCAAAGTAGTGCTGCATGTCTGCTACCCATGTATGACCACCACCTTCCCCTGTGTGACCCCCCCCTTAAACATTTAAAACAAAAAACTAAGGGCCCGATTCACAAAAGTAATCTGAGACAAAATCCTAACTTTACGACTTTCGGTATTCACAAAAGGCATTTAGGAGTAGTAAAGTTAGGATTTTGTCTTAAGTTTTGGTCTTAAGACAAAATCCTAACTTAAGTTAAACTTAAGTTAAACTTAAGTTAAACTTAAGTTAGGATTTTGTCTTAAGTTTGTCTTAAGTTTTGGTTT
The DNA here is from genome assembly GCA_963921515.1 of Calotriton arnoldi. Lineage (NCBI taxonomy): Eukaryota > Metazoa > Chordata > Amphibia > Caudata > Salamandridae > Calotriton > Calotriton arnoldi. The sequence goes on along the minus strand of CAWUFW010016796.1, from coordinate 27,267 downwards.
TAAGACAAAATCCTAACTTAAGTTTAACTTAAGTTTAACTTGTTAGGATTTTGTCTTAAGACCAGAACTTAAGACAAACTTAAGACAAAAACCCAAATTTACTACTCCTAAATGCCTTTTGTGAATACCGAAAGTCGTAAAGTTAGGATTTTGTCTCAGATTACTTTTGTGAATCGGGCCCTATGATTAACCTATGCTGAGGGGCCTGAGGGCCCCCAGCAGAAACATCACTCAAGGTTGAGGTCATGTTGGCGGGCGCCTTGGTCAAGGCCCACAGCCTCTGCTGTGTCTCGTGCAGATCGAAGGTAGCCGAACCGTGTCTTGCCTGGATTGGGGCCAGGTTTATGTGTAAATGGTGAAATTCTTCATCACTCATGGTTATTAATAGTCCCCATACTGCGTCTCAGTCGGGGGAGATCCCCGCCTGCAGGGCCCCCACCTTCTCGTCTCTGGTTGCAGTTGTCTTGTTAAGCTTTGGATTGTCTGCCTTTGGGTATCGTACACCATTGGAATGCAGTGTTACTTACAGTCTCTTTTCCTCTCGTGGTTCCGTGACTGTTGTCGTCCTCTGAGTTCAGAAGCCCTAACATTCCCATGCCTTCCTCTAGTTCTGTGATGTTGTGCATTTTGTTATTAAATTCGAAGGCCAACCCGAAGTGGTACGTCCATCTGTATTTGATGTTATCTGCTCTCAATTTTGTCGTTATGGGTCTGAAACGTTGTCTCCGCAGTAGGGTGGATGGTGCCAGGTCTTGATATAGCAAGAATTTAAATCCTTGGAAGGTGATCTCGTCTTTCTTTCTAGCTGCCTGCAGGATCGCCTCCTTTACTTTGAAGGAGTGAAGCTTAACTAGGATGTTGTTTGCGTCGTCGCTCTCCGGTCGGTTGAATCCCCACATGATGTGCCCTTTCGATTTTGATTTTCATCTGGCGTGGTCCAAAGATTTCTGCGAACAGCCCTTCGATGAATGCCTCCAAATCCGGCCCCTCCGCCCCCTCCTCTGGATCTCTGATTCTGATGTTATCTCTGCGTGACCTATTTTCCAAATCTTCAGGCTTCAGTAGGGCCCTCTGCAGTTGCGTTTGGAGGTCTTGCACTTTGTCGTGGGTGACCATTGCGCATTTGTCAAGTTCTTCTGCCTGGGCTTCTACCTCCAGTACTCTAGTACCAATAGAGTCTACGTCCTGTTGGATGGAGGTCATGCATTTGGTTAGGTCTGCTTTAAGTTGTTCCATTGAGGTCTTTATATCCAGCTTGATTTCTGAGCGGAGTTCCGTTTTAAATTCCCTTAGGGAGGCCATGAGGTTGTCTTTAGTGAGCATCATGCTGGTGCCGTCTCCCCGATGTTCCTGTACTTGCCTCTTCTCTGTGGGGGTGAAGAAACTGGATACCTTGCTTGTCGCTTATTTCAGTGGCATAGGTGATAACCGGCTGCACCTCTCCTTCGTGGGCGTGATTCCCCCACCACCCAACAGAGGTCACTATCCCTGTGCTGTGGTAGATGGATCTTACTCCACTGGTAGTTAGCTGCACTGCGATAGGGTTCCTTCCCCCAGGTTTAAGGCAGGACCCGGGGATCGTCAGCCATCTTAAAGTCGGGCATGGGGTATTTGGTACACTGGTGGCACTGCAACTGTTCTTTCCTCAGGGACTGTGCTTCTGTGGCTTTTTTAAGGCATCCAATTAATACAAGCAACAGGGGTCCTCCTTTGGGGTGCAACTTCTGACCCTGGTTGATTGTCCCTAGCGCGCGTCATTTTGAAGTCAGGCGTATCGTGGCCTGCTCCTATTTCCCTTCCAAAGCTTCTTTAACTTGCCAAAATACCTGTAGGGGAAGATTTCAGGGGCCCCCAGTCCTCCATGCGCAAAGTGGGGTCTCCCGGCACCTCCGCCAGAGCCCCCGCTCACCACCTCTCGTTTCTCTTATCGGGCCTGCAATGGCGGGCGGAGCCCTCGTGGAATCGGAGCCATCACCCCCAAGCTCCGGATGTGCTCCGCCGGTAGCGTAGTTCTTCTTTTTGGCCCTGTTCGCTGCTGCTTTTCTCCGGTCGGCCAGTTACACTTGCGACGGTCATAGGGGCTGCTCGTCAGCATCGTTGCTTCCCCGTTTCCCGCACGGCCGGCGGCGCCATTTTAGGAACCCAATCCGTTCCTTCTTGACTCCGAGTTCGCCACTTTCCCCAGGCGCTCGGTGTTCGGTATCACTCCTGCATGGACCCCCTGGTATCGCTCATCTTCGGTATCCGTTTGGATGCAGTTTCGGCTACATTTCACGCCTAAAACATGCCGAGACAGCTGCTTGGCTCCGGAGCCGGTGTGGATCACGTCTACCCGACCATCTTGCCTGGCCACGCCCCCCTTCACCGATATTTTAAACGGACATTTTTTATTAATACATTAATAGTAGAATTTTATTTAAAAAAGTGTTTGAATCATGTATTTATTCTAATTGTTGATCTCGGAAGAGGACTAAATCAATACAAAATTGTCATTGTCGCCTAGGACACTGTTAGACCTGTAAGCCTCAAGGTGTTCTTCCTCCAAACTTTTTGCCTTCACCCTCCTATTTTGCTAAATTTGCTTTTGCTGGCTTTAGGTCTCTGTGCACTGCTAACCAGTGTTATAGTGCTTGAGCTCACTCCCTACAAACATGGTAACATCGGTTTACAGCTGATTGGCATATTTAATGTATTTATAAGTCCTTAGAAAGTAGTATACCATAGACCTGGGGGGGGGGGTTAAAAGCTACAAGTGGGTCTAGAGCACTTATTGTGCCACCCACTCAAGTAGTCCCTTAAAACATGCCTCAGGCCTGCCATTGCAGCCTGAATGCAGTTTTAAACTGCCAATTCGACTTGGCAAAATAACCCTCTTGCCTAGCCTTATAATCCTCTTTCATTACATATAAATAACCCCTAAGGTAGGCCTAAAGCAGGCCCCAAGGGCAGGGTGCATTGCAATCACAAGGTTGGGCATGAACCTTTACGTTTTACATGTCCTGGTAGTGAAAAACTCCCAAATTTATTTTTCACTACTGTGAGGCCTACCTCTCACATAGGATAACATAGTGTTGCCTTTTATCCTTAATAAGTGCTAATTTGATTGGGAAAGTTAAGGATTTCATGTTTGGTGTTTGAGAAATTCTATTTAATGGTAAAGTTGGATTTTAAATCACAATTTTGAAATTGCCCTTGTTGCAAATGGTACTTTCTGCAGGGTCACCCCGAAACGTTTTGCCTTCCTTCTCCCCTTTTTGCTGAAATCGATTTTGTTGGCTTTAGAACTCTTTGCACTTTACCACTGCTAACCAGTGCTAAAGTGCTTGTGCTCTCTCCTTAAAATGTGGTAACATTGGCTCATACCTCATTGGCATATTTAATTTACTTATAATAACTGCATAGTAAAGTGCACTACAGTTGCCCAGGGTCTGTAAATTAAATGCTACTAGTGGGCCCCACCCATTTAAGTAGCCCTTTAAATGTGTCTCAGGCCTGCCATTGCAGAGCCTGTGTGTGCAGTTTTAAACTGCCACATTGACCTGTCAAGATAAAACTTCTTGCCAGGCACAAACCTTCCTTTTAAGAATAAGTCACCCCTGGGGTAGACCCTGGACAGCCCAGAGGGCAGGGTGCAATGTATTTAAAAAGCAGGACATGCACTTTTAAGTTTTACATGTCCTGGAAGTGAAAAACTCTTGAATTAGTTTTTCACTACTGGGCTTACCTTATTACATTTTATAAGAATAAGTTCCAAATGGGAAGATGTAGGCGGCAGGCTTAGTATATGGTGCACACTTTTTCAAGTGGTGCACCTTTCACTAATCCAGGCAACCCTTATGGTGATTTTAGTGGTCTCTGATAACCATAGAAGGCTCTCAAAGTGGTAGTTGTAAAGAGCAGCCTTCAGGCTTATCTTGAAGGAGTGTTAAGCAGCTTCTTTTACCAGTTCAATCTATAGTGTAAGTTAAATAAAAAAGAATCACACAGCTGTTAATATAAAAATACTTCTATTTATTACACAACACTCACTAACAAATTGGTATATCTCCTACCCGGAGATATCAACACAATACACAAGAATACTTCAAATGCAATCAGGTAAGTAGCACAAAATACAGTGGTCTCCAGGGGAGACCAAAACATATACAAAAAAAGTGGAATGTAAACCGCAAAGGAGGACGGGACTTGGACAAGAAGACAAACAGGAGCTGGGGACACAAGGAACCACAGAGGCTGTGTACAGAGTGGGAACACAGCTGCGTGCCCAATGGAAGTCAATGGAGAAGTCGCGGTTGCAGTTTTGAAGAAGGGCCCTTCCCAGAGGACCCTGAAGAATTCCCTTGGAGGACAAAAGGTTGGATAGACACCCCACCCATGGATGCCCTGGGAACCAGGTTACCTACACCAGGGAAGCCAGGTGCATAGGGTGAAGAGACATCGGAAACCTCTGTAAGCGACAATGGAAGACTTAGAAGAAAGTGCCTCTGGAGAAGTTCAGGAAGGAGTCCGGTGGATTCCAAGGATGGATTCTGGAAGTGAAGAACCTGTCACAAGGAGGTAACCAGGCGGCACGAAGACCCAATGCCCACTGATTTTAAGAGGTTGAGAAGATTCGACGGTGACTTTGTTGCTGCAGCTGTGAGGACCAGGCAACTCTGAGGAAGACCAGGAGCAGTGCACAAGCTGTCCCACATCCTATGTTGGTGACTAGGTGGTTGGTATCCGGCGGGAGCACCAATAAGCCTTGGTAGCCGCAACTGGTGTGGAAGGCGAAAAAGGAGAAATGTTGGGACCAGCAAGTCCAAGGGACTCATCAGCAGCAGGAGAGTCAGAGCAGGCTCCGAGCAAGCAGGGGAGCCAACGGAAGCAGTGGAAGACCCTCAGGAGGACCCACAGGCCGAAGGCATAAGAGTCGCAAGAGGACCTCAAGCAGCTCACCAAAGATGAAGGCCCATGCTGCAGAGGATGTGATGAGGATGCTGATCTTGGGGGAAAGAGACGCTGGAGGCTGGGGCTTCTAGTAGCCCGAAGATCTCTTGAGTGCAGAGCCAACAAGCCTTGGCAACAGCAAGTTGACGGGGTGCACAGGGGTTCAGTCCCAGCGGCCTCAAAATTGTGGAGAGGACAGGTCAGGCCTCTAGGGAGCTGCAGAACCACCACTTGTGTTGCAGAGCCTCGGAAAGTCCATAGGACGACAGGAGCAGCAGACCGGTCAGCTTCATTGCGGTGCTTGCAGATGCAGGGGAGTGACTCCAAGGGAGATTACTTCGGGTGTCCTTGATGCCCACAGGTCTTTTGAAGAACCTGGAAGAGGCACACACACAGATGACGAAGAAGACTTGGAGAACAGCGAGACCAGGAGCAGCAGGAGTCTTCCTTGGTGCAGTCTCGGTTCCAGTCGAAGTCCAACAAAGTACAAGTGTCCAGACGGTCGAAGAGCGACGTAGTTTCAGGCTTGAGTATTGTCCCACGATAAATTTGAGGACCCGCCCACAGGTAAGGCCTTAGGTACCCTAAGGGAAGTGTTGGAACAACTCAGGGATCCCTCCCAGAGAAAGGGCTGGACCGAGGGGATAGTACTCCCATGTCCTTTGTCCAGTTTCGCGCCAGATCAGGAGCCAAAGGCTCCCTGAACTGGCTCAAACTGGAGTATGAAAGAAGGGCACCAATAGTGCCCTTCAAAGCAGTCTGGTGGTGCTGGCAAGCTACCCCACCCCAGCCCACTACACTAAGTCCTGTCTGGGAGGTGGTGACAGGCAACCTATTGTTCTTTCTTCCCCTGCTTGAGCTCAGCTCAGCAGCAGGAGGGGCAGAATCATGTCTGTTGTTGGCAGCAGCACTACCTTGCATGCAGACCCTGAAAGGCTGTTACTGGGAGTACAGGGGGGTACCCCAGGGAGCCCCCCAGTACATGGGAGAATACTTCCAACACTGGTATCGGTGTTGATGTATGATTCCAACATGTTTGATACCAAATATGACCGGGTTTGGTGCAGCCTCTATATAGTTAGATATCTCGTAATGACTGATGTTCACTATATGTATTAAAATGGATGACTGCACTTGCATAACCTGGAGAATCGACTCCGGGGTTTGTATGGGTGTCCTGTTCATGCAGGGGCACCCTAACACTTATATCAAAGCAACCTGCCCTCAAGACTGAAGAGCCTGCCATAGGGGTGACCTATAGGTTTTAAGTGCAGTGATTTCAAATATAAGGAAACATATATCTGTCTTGAGAGGTGCAAGTACCAATTCACACAGGCCTGTAGTTACAATTTAAGTGGACTCCCATGGATGGCACAATACATGCTGCACCTATGGGAGACCCCTGGTGTACCTATGCCCTGGGTACCTTAGTACCATGTACTAGGGACTTACAAGGGTACACCAGTAGCCAATTGTGGAGGTACAAAGTACTTACCATGTCAATTTAGGGGAGAAAGCACAGTTGCTGGGGTCCTGATTAGCAGGAGCCCAGTAGACTAACTCAAAAACACATTGACACCAGGCAGGAAGTGGGGGCAGCCTTGCTAGAAGGATCCTACCTTCCTACAGAAGATATAACTGGTTCATGTTTGGTGTTTCTGGAATCCTAATTTAAAATCCTAACTTATGGTGAAGTCGGATTTTAAATTACAATTCTGGAAATACTACTTTTAGAAAGCTGGCATTTACTTGACTTGGATATTTCTCTGATCACATGACTGGGTGAAGTTGGGCCTGAATAGGCCGAGTCCAGTCCACACACAAAGGGCTGAATACCCCCATGTAGTGAGTCTAGAGCCAGGGCAGGAAAGGAGGACATCTGTGCACTTCGAAAGGCATATCTTTGAAGTCGCACCCACTTCAAAGGCACCACTGGGTATAAGTACTGGACCTCCACCACCACTTCAGTACACATCTGTTCCTGATGATACTTTGCCAGGAAGAAGGACTGCTGTGCTGCTGAAAGGACTGCTACTCTGCTGGGCTGCTACTCTGTTGGATGCCTGCTTTGCTTTGCTGTGCTGACCTGCTGCCCTCTTGCCTTGCTGAGAATGACTGGACCTGCATCTCTTGAACCCAGAACCCACAATGACTTTAAGGGCTAATGGGCTGGCCTCCTGATCTGAAGTCTCAGGGACATAGCAGACTTCCAACGACATTGCAACTGCACCTGGACTCTGCCAACTATGAGTCTACCTTGCCAAGTTGTGCCACCCCAGTCCTGGACCCTTGGAAGTGGAACCAATGCATCTTCTCTGCTGAGTGGAGTGTCCTCTAGCCGAACTGACTCATCTCCTTGGCTGAGCAGCTTATCCTCGAGCAGAACAGACGCATCGCCGCTCCTGTGTGGATTGGACCCTGCGTAGAAGGTCGCATCGCCCTCTCCTTGGAACCAACACATTGCCGAAGGCGCAGCACATCTCTGAACCATGTCCTTGCATCTCTCGTAAATGGCAGGTCGAAACCGGCCTCCGCATTGTAGCCTTACAGCTCTTCGGATCCGACGCATTGCCAGCTGTGCGTCTCATCCTCAATGCCCGCACTTCGCTTCCTAAGTCCTGTTGATGGGATCCTCAAACGCTGATGCAACAGGACCTCGCACCGCTGCCTTGAGGCATCTCGGAACCAATGCTTCGCTCCGCCTTTGAGACGCTTTTTCACCTTTGATCGACCCAACGCTCTGCAGCCAGGAATTAAGGTACTTTGTTCAGTGGCCCCTAACCTGGTCCTTGAAGCTGGCCCGTGCTCCATTGTGGTCGACCTAAACTTGTGACCTTCTCCGGCATGAACAAGTATCCCTTGTTTGCGTTTGTGCTTTTGGCGCTATTTTACCCTAAAACTTTAAAATTCAATATCTCTGGTTTCCTTGATTGGGTTTTTGTTGTTTTGGTCTTCTTTCATTTATTAAAATATACTCTATTTCTTCTTTACCTGGTGTGGGATTTTTGTGTGTAGTATTTTTACTGTTTTTGCTGTTTGAAGTGAATGAATGAATAATTTTATTCCGTGATTAATTAAAATCACTGCAATTCCTTCTATGTAAATACAATACAATAGTGACAATAAAAACAAAACATTTATGTAGTCAGTATACTACAGTTACAAATTCTGTTTCCATTATATAAATATGAACGCCTATATGTGCATAATACTTCAAAACGATAAAGTACGACATAAAATGAGGTTAAATGTTTCTTTAACACTTTCATATCATTGGCATTGAAGGCAACCCTACTAAAAATGCTAATCAAGTGTCTAAGACGTGCGTAAACCAGTGTAGAGTGCAATGCCTGCATGCTTTTGAGCAAGATGGCAGTCAGCATCCTCTAGCAACTTAACAGACAAGTTACTTACCTTCGGTAACACCTTATCTGCTAGAGACATGATCTAGCCGCAGATTCGTTACCTCTGAACTTCCAGGCATCAGGCTGGATCTGGAAGATTTTTCGTAGCAGTACCCCTGCACACCGGTAGGTGGCATCGGTCGACTCCGCGTGACATCGTCGGCACCGTGTTCGTCATGACATCCGCGTAGTCAATATAACCGCCACTTCGGCGCACTGACGTCAGTACTTTTCACAGCTTTCCACGCCAGAAGCGCGGAGCCATGAAGTGACTGGCCATGGTTGTTAAACAAGAACAGCTAAGGCCCTGAAGGGGAACATCCCTGACACTAAAAACAGTTCCGCAGTGTGGGGAAGATGGGTGAGTCGGAAAGGAATCTGCGGCTAGATCATGTCTCTACCAGATAAGGCATTACCGAAGGTAAGTAACTTGTCCATTTGATCGAGACATCTAGCAACAGATTCCTTACCTTTGAACAGATACCCAAGCAACACCTTCCCTGGAGTACTTCGGAAAACTTTTAGACCAGGAAATCCTGCAGAACAGAGCAGCGAAACAGGCCCTCCCTGCGAACCTGAGAATCCAGGCAGTAGTGTCTGGCAAATGTGTGCAGAGACGCCCACGTGGCAGATTGGCATATATCAGCAATCGGAACACCACGCTGGAGGGCTGTGGTGGCTGCCTTCGCCCTGGTGGAATGGGCCCTAATGCCTTCAGGACGCTGTTCCTTTGCCAAGGCGTAATAGATTTTTATACAGAGAATTACCCAATGAGAGATGGTCCTCTTTTGAACAGCTCGCCCCTTCTTTGCTCCCACGTATACTATAAAGAGTTGGTCATCCACCCAGAACTCTTTAGTATGATCAAGGTAGAACAATAACGCTCTTTTTGGGTCCAGACGGTGGAGAAGCTCCTCTTCCTTGGAAGGATGCGGAGGTGCATAGAAAGTGGGCAAAGTAACTGACTGTCCCAGATGAAAGGGAGTTACAACCTTGGGCAGAAAGGACACCCTAGTTCTCAGTACCACTTTTTCCGGAAAAACTGTCAGGTAAGGAGGCTGTGATGACAGTACCTGCAGTTTGCTCACCCTCCTAGCAGAGGTAATTGCAAATAAAAAATGCCGTTTTGATGGTGAGCAACCGTAGAGGGCAGTTGTGCATTGGCTCAAATGGTGCGCACATTAAGAAGGTGAGGACCAAATTAAGGTCAGATTGTGGCATAATAAAAGGGGAAGGGGGAAACAAATAGGTTAACCCCTTCAGAAACCTCTGCACCAGAGAGAACTTAAAAAGTGAAGGCTGATCTGGAAGCCGAAGAAAAGCAGAGAGGGCCAAATGGTATCCCTTTAAAGTGCCTGTTAGAAATGGGGTTTCTGGTTGGCTAGGGTATGCACCTAAGCCAGGCAGAACCCACCACTCTAGTCAGGGCAAGGGAGTTACACACTGAAGATAACCCCTGCTGACCCCATTAGTAGCTTGGCAGAGCAGTCAGGCTTATCCCAGAGGCAATGTGTAAAGCGTTTGCGCAACACACACACACACACACACACACACACACACACACGTTACCATCCTTGTGGGGACTATGTGTGAATACCTGCCTTGTGGGGACTAACCTTTCCCAATGTTTTTACAACACACTAATAACAGAAAAATGTTAAGAAAAAATTCATGATACAGGATCCAGCTTCAAATTTGCAAATATATTGTTATTTAATTGTTCGCACAGCACCATCCTTGTGGGGACTTGAACACGTGCTACCATCCTTGTGGGGACCTAGTCCGTAACACTATTTGTGATTGAATACAGTCGAAGGCACATGGCTAAATGTTTATTTTATCAACAATATACACAAACAACATTACAATCTATTCATATATGAATTGCTGCATATATACTAGGGGTATACATTAAAGACAGATTATGTTAATGTGCCCGAAAATATCATATCATGCTTAAAGAAAGAGACTTATAGCTGTATTTAACCTATTTATTAGTGCTTAAAATCTTAGGAGATAAGAGAACTAACACAAAGAAATTAACATATGGAACCAAGGAATATGGTCAATTGGAACCCAGAGCTTGATTAGCTGCTTACATTTTTGCTAAAATAGATGTTCAAGTTCCCACAGAGATAGTGGGTGAAGATCATTGTGTTTAAGTCTCCATAGAAATAGTGTGTACATTCAAAGCTTAAATCCCATTATAAAGAGTGTGAAGCTAATGATGTTCAAGTCCCCACAGAGATGGTGTGTTATTATAGCGATGTTTAAGTCCCCACAGAGATAGTGTGTTATCATAGAGATGTTCAAGTCCCCACAGAGATGGTGTGTTATTATAGTGATGTTCAAGTCCTCACAAAGATAGTGTGTTATTACAGTGTTGTTCAAGTCCCCACAAAGATAGTGTGTTATTATAGCGATGTTTAAGTCCCCACAGAGATAGTGCATGAAGGTGATTGTGTTTAAGTCCTCATTAAAATAGTGCCCCATTCACAAAGGTAAATTTAGACCAAAAGTCTAACTTTACTACTTTTCAATATTCACAAAGCCCCATACAGAGAATGTGAAGCTGATGATGTTCAAGTCGAAGAAAACACAAGGAGATGATGGACGGAGTGCTGAAACTTTTCAGTCACTCACCCCCAGTTACAGATCTGGGTTGAATCCATCATCGTTCTTTAGCTCACTTCGCCACCCCAGTTCAGACCCAACTATATGCAAATCAGTCTTGACCCTGTGCCTCATGGGAACAGTCCAGCCCGGACTGCCAAGCCAGGTCTTCCCTGGACCGGAAACAAGCATCCTGGGACCGGTTTCAGGTAACACCCCCTCATCAGCCAGGCTAGCTTGAATCCAGTGGCAAAGTGAGCAAGGGACCCACGTCTGGGCATACCCTCCCAATTTAGGGCGAACAAAGCAAACATAAGGAGATTATGGACGGAGCGCTGAAACTTTTCAGACACTCACCCCCAGTCACAGATCTGGGTTGAATCCATCATCATTCTTTAGCTCACTTTGCCACCCCGGTTTAGACCCAGCTATATGCAAATCAGTCTTAACCCTGTGCCTCATGGCACCCCCTGGTGCTTCAAGTCGAAACAGAGCTTGCGTTTAATTACAGGAATGTTCAAGTCCCCACAGAGATGATATGTTTTTATAGTGATGTTCAAGTCCCCACAAAGATAGTGTGTTATTATAGCGATGTTTAAGTCCCCACAGATATAGTGCATGAAGATGATTGTGTTTAAGTCCTCATTAAAATAGGGCCCTATTTACAACGGTAAACTTAGAAAAAAATCTAACTTTTCTACTTTTCAGTTTCAACAATGTAAACTTAGACCAAAAGTCTAACTTTACTACTTATCAGTATTCACAAAGCCCCATACAGAGAATGAGAAGCTGATGATGCTCAAGCCAAAACAGAGCTTGCGTGTAATTACAGGAATGCTCAAGTCCCCACAGAGATGGTGTGTGACTATAGTATTACCACGGTTGCCAAAGAGAATGTGTGTGATTATAGACATGCCCAGGTCCCCACAGAGATAGTGTGTGATTAAAGACATGCCCAGGTCCCCACAGAGATAGTGTGTGATTATAGAGATTTCGAGGTCCCCACAGAGATAGTGTGTGATTATAGACTTTCCCAGGTCCCCACAGAGATAGTGTGTGATTATAGAGATGTTGAGGTCGCCACAGAGATAGTGTGTGATTATAGACATGCCCAGGTCCCCACAGAGATAGTGTGTGATTATAGAGATGTCGAGGTCCCCACAGAGATAGTGTGTGATTATAGAGATGTCGAGGTCCCCACAGAGATGGTGTGTGACTATAGTATTACCACGGTTGCCAAAGAGAATGTGTGTCATTACAGACATGCCCAGGTCCCCACAGAGATAGAGTATGATTAAAGACATACCCAGGTCCTCACAGAGATAGCGTGTAATTAATGGGATGCACAGGGATAGCACACAGTTATAGTGCGTGATTATAGTCATGTACAAGTCCTTACAGAGATATTGTGAGATTATAGTGATGTTTAAGTCCCCACAGTGATAATGTGTGATTACAGTCATATTCAAGTCTCCACAGTAATGTGTGTAATGATAGGTATGTTGAAGAACCCATACAGATCATATTAGTCTGGTGGCTTACTAAATGAATTAATCCACTTGAGGGATATGTGTTTGACCACCCTCTCACATGTTTGAATCCTGGTGCTACCACTCAGCCTTTATTCCTTCCAAGGTCTATACAATAAGTATTATTTACTTGGATAACAAAAACATATGGTATTCAGCAACAAGATACCCTCAGGTGTGAATGTGCACTTTATATATGCATATGAGATGATATGATGTGATAATAGTGGTACTCAAGCCACCACTAGAGATAGACTGGAATTATCCCATATCTATGAATCCCACTTCAAATGCAGCATTAACTGATTTAAACTGTGTTCATCCAGGAAGGTTTACACTTCTTTAAAAATCCAAGTATCAGAGTTCTCATTTTCTTTTCTAGCCCCCATTTATCAACTCTAGTCTCCATTAAGAAGATAAAACTGTATTTCTGATTGCAATAAACTCCCCATATTGATTCGTTCTGACACTTTAGGATTATTACAATAGAGAAATTGATTTAAGAACTGGTACATCTTTATAATTTTTGTCTCTATAATTCAAGAATGAAATGGTCCTCTCCTCACAAAGCTCTTCTTTCTCTCGAAGTATTCCTTATACCTGCTTTTGGGGCTCTTTCAAGCTAACCAGGCTCACACTCTATAAATACCTGTATATATATGTCCTCACGAATGCTGCCTTTGAATTAAATTGGATACTTCCAGAGATTTGAGTGCTGGTCCATTCTTCATGTGAAAAGTGGAATTTTTCGATTGTTAGAGGCGTGATGTGGCATCGCCTCAAACCAGCACCACTGGCGATTAGGAAGCACTCCGGGATCCACTAAACCCAGGTTGCAATATATATATATATATATATATGCACATAAACCTTGTTTAACAAACTTTAAACTTTTACTGTGTTTGGGGGCACACATTCTGTAAGTGGAGTTCCAGAATGGAGCTAGCAGTCCGTTGTGCAAGAGTAGAAAAAATCAAGTTGGAAGTGGTACATCCGCCTTTTTATGGGAAGACACATTCTCAAAATGTGCCCAGGTGAAACATGGGAAACTTTCACAAAGTTGAAACATCTATTTGTTCAGCCTTTTATATTTGGAGTGTAAAATAGAAATTCTTAAACAAGGCTTAAACATTCTCAAAAGTGCCCATGTCAGCTACAAAAGACTTTCTCAGCGTTGATGGTCTCGTTATTTGAAGGGCAAATCATATACAAGAGTCTTACAAATTGTATTCCTGAACTGAGCTGGTATGCTCATAATGTAAGAGTAGAGAAAGTCACTTTGGCTGACATACAGCTGTCTTTTTCATTGGAATAAAAACATCAGAATGTGCCTACTTTAATTATAGGAATCGCTCACAATGTTAACAAAATTTTCTTTTGAGGAGTGAGCCCAAATGTTGTACTTCGGTGTGTGTGGGGTATAAAACTAGGCTTCCTAAAAGGAGACGATGAATCCTTTGTTCAGGAATAGAGAAGGACAATTTGATAGTCATGCACTAGCTGTTTTTGTGAGAAAAGAAACCTTAAAATGTGTCCATGTTAAAGATAGGAGTCCTTCACAAAGTTGAAAAACGTGTTTTTGGCAGTGGACATTTTATACATACAGTTTTAAACACTAAGGGCCTCATTTATGAGAAGTGTTGCATCGCTGCGTAAAAGCAGTGATGCAACACTTTTCAGTGCGCCCTCCTTGCGACATGATGGATGTGCCGCATTTAATGTACGTGGCACCATGTCGCAAGCAATGGCAGATACGTCAGGAATCCTGACGTATCTGTCGGCGCGAAACCCACGCATTGCTGGAGTTGTGTCGTAAGCATGATGCAACTCCAGCAATGCATGGGGAAGCCTATTCCCATTGCACTGCGTCACCCTTATGCCTGCTATGAGGCAGGCGTAAGGTTGTGACGCAGTAGCGTCCTAGAAGTGGCACAGTGAAATCTGATAGATTTCACTGTGCCACCTCTACGAGGCTTTTAGCGGGGGAACACCCACCCTACATACATTATACCCGACGCATCACTTTGTAAATATGGTGCACCATGGCGCATTATTTATGCCGCTGCAGCCTCACAAAAAGTGACGCAACGGCGGGGCAAAAGTGTAACAAAACTCATCAATAAGCTCCTCATTTTGCAATTAGGTTTGTTTTCCCTTTGTGCTGGAGTATAGAAAATGACTAATAGTTCTGTAACTACACTTTTCATGAGACAAGGGACATTTTCAAAATGGGTACATGTTAAATATGGTGAATGAAACAAATATTGTTTCCAAAATATCATGTGACAAATATGTTGGCAAAAATATCACCACTACAAAAATATAGTGGAACAGAATATAAAATTTAAGAATGCAGGTTTTATTGTATACAATATGGTAATGAAGACAATTGTTGTAATTAATATTGTGTACTTTAGTATACTTGTAATAAACGTTGTTATATAATATTAGTAAAATTGTCTTTTTTTAAATATAGTTTGCAATTTTAAATGTGTAATTGAATTTTTAAAAGGCAATTAGATAGGTCTGGTGGCTCAGTGTACTAATGTGTCCACTGCAGGGCCCTGTGTTCAATCTCATGGTCATAGGTTCAAATCCCGACGGGTTCACTCAGGCTTTCAACCATCTGAGGTCGATAAAATGAGTACTGTTGGGTAACAATAAACATCTGTAGATGCCTAAGAGTTAATGTGCGATCTACAAATATCTATGTTAAGTAGTTTATAATTTAGTAGCGGGATATTGGGTTTTTGGGGGAATATGGTGGGAGGTTAATTACATTTTAACAAATTATTTTTTAACGTTAAGTAAAGTATGGTAAAATCAATATATAAATGGTTAGTTTGTAATGTTTTAATTGTTTAATTGTTCTTTCATTTATTTGGGTTTAATTTCAGATTTTTTATTTATATTTTGTATAGTATAATTAGTTATAGCTAATTTGACAGCATGTCAGTTTGTAGGGGAATAAGGTGAGAAATTATTTCAATGAAAATAGTTTTCTTTATAAATTTTTGTTATTTAAATATTTAATTCATAAATCATAATTTTTTCATTGAATATTTAAAATGAAAAAATAGTTTTATTTAGACTATGCAATAATTAATTAGTAATATATATCAGCAAGTGTATATTAGATTTATTATTTTTATATGTTTCATTTATTTTAATTTTATTATTGTTTTATTTATTTTTTAATTTATCTTCTTGGTCTTTGTGGTGGTTTCAGTAGTAGCGAGAGAAGTGAATTCTACATATGTTTATTTAAATATTTAATTTAATTATACGTTTATTTTGTATATTTATAATAAATTGTGCATTTTATTTAAATTTATACAATATATATTTTCTAGTTTAACTATGGTTAATCATTTTATGTTTTTAGGTATTTACATTTTTTTTAAATGACTGCATTGGAATGGTATATGTAACCTTTCTGAAATCCAACACTTTCCCTACTGTTGCTTAAATTGGAGTGGGAACAGTAAATCTAGTCCATCCAATTCCTATGCTTTCCTTAATATTGAGTTTGACATTGTGTGCAAACTAAGAGCATTCTGCTTACCGGAAGGCTGCGAGGGTGGGTCTTGCCCGTGATTGAGGCTTGTGGCTCTCTTTCCGGATTCACGCTGTCATTTTTGGTCCTCTGGGCTCCCGTAGGTGTGGAACAGGGATGCCATCTTGGCCTGCAGTGCTCTAGTCACGCAGGCTATAAAAAGAGAAGCCTGGCGCAACCGCGCAGCGGGCGCGCCACTGGCGCGCCAAAGGTAAGCCCGTCTGCGCCTGTCCTCGCCGGGACGGCGCCTGGAACCAGAAACCATGCCAATTGCAGGCCAGGTCCGGTGCAATATTCCACAAACAAGCTACACACTCTAAACCACGAGCGCAACACCATCTGTCTGCATTCGGTTCAGGTGGAGCTGGGACAAAATTCCTGCGAGAGATGCTACTTTATGCTACGCCCGATAATGGTAAACTCCCTGACAACCCTCAGAAAGGCCAATTTTTCCTATTAAATTTTCGCTCCCTCCCAAAGCACAGATTTGAAATTGCAGACCTGATTGTGGGGAGACAGATGACTGCCCTTTCCCTAGTGGAAACATGGCTTCATGCGCAGTCCGCCCTAGACATTGTAGACGCCGTTCCTAGGGGCTATGTAATAACCAGACTGGATAGACCTCTGGGGAGGGGGGTGGGCTGGCGGTTATACACAAGCATCAGCTACACTGGAGCCTGTCTGAAGTCCATATCAGTGGGGCAGAAGCAGCCTCCTTCTCTCTAGCGATTTCAGGCCAGTACTCTCTCAATGGCCTGTTGATTTACAGGCCGCCGGGAGTAGCTGCCGCGTTTATCTTAGCACTTCTGGACATGATTCCGTCGTTTGTCATTCAACATTCTAAGTTCATAATTTTAGGGGATCTTAACCTACACTTTGACGATCCTACCTCACGTAATAGTGTAGATTTATTGAAGGACCGAAAGTGGCTTCAGCTCTCGCAGTTGGTACAGGCACCCACCCACATCCGGGGGCACACTCTTGACCCCATTTTTGCAAACCCATAGCTGGTCAAAGTCGACACCCCGATTCCTATCGCCTGGTCCGATCACTATGCTATCCCCTACCAGATTCTGGATACCCACTACCTACCTAAACCCACCCAGGCCCCCCACCTCAAAATTCAAAACTGGACTAGGATCAGTCAGGAGGCGCTTACCTTTGCCCTGAATCATAGTCCACCCTGCCTAAAAAACTCCCCACAGGCCGCCAACCTGCAAGTTACAACATGGTTAGAGGTAGCACTAGATAAGATAGCACCGTGCAGAACATTTAATTCTCCATGGTCCAGACCCTCAGCAGGCTGGTTCACAGAGGACCTCGCACAAACTAAAAAATCTTGCAAACATTTAGAAAGTAAATGGCTATTACTATCCGCAAGACAAAGAGTCTTACCTACGTTTGCTAAGAGAATATAAAAAAAAAATCAGGGTGGCGCGGACGGTTTTCTACTCACAGAAGATCAATGCAGCCAAATACTCCCCACGGGAGATCTTTAGAATTATGAAATCCCTCACCTCCCTGGATACGGTATCCGCGGGCATGGACCCCAGCAGGAGCAGCTGCAATAAGATTGCCCATTTTTTTTCTGGATAAACTCTCGGCGATATACGCCTCCTTTCCGGGTGCTGTCAACAACTCTGATCATCCATTCATGAGAAACTCTGAGCCTCTCCTCAAAGGCGCTTTCAAGATTGAGAGCATCTCAGTGGAAAAACTAGATTCTCTAGTGACTAAAATCAAATGTGGCTCTTCACTGGACCCGGCGCCTCCAGCTATCTGGAAACTGGGGATGACCGCATTGGCACCCCGACTCCCGGTTGAGTGGAAACAGGCCATGGTGATCACGCTCCTAAAAAAACCTTCTAAGGATCCCTCTAAACCAGAGAACTTTCGCCCCATTTCTCTCCTACCTCTTGTGGCTAAACTGGCGGAAAGGCACGTCAACTCACAATTGACAGAGTTCAACACTGAGAAGAACATCCTACATGAGACCCAATCAGGCTTCAGGCCTCAGTATAGTACAGAATCGGCCCTGCTTCTGGCCACAGAGTCACTACGCAAGGTGGCTGACAAAGGGAAATCGGGGGCTCTCGTTATGCTAGATCTCAGCGCAGCCTTCGATACAGTCTCGCATACTGTGTTTACTGGATCGATTGTGGACACGGGGTATTAGGGGCCGAGCCTTTTATTGGATTGCAGACTTCCTTCACAAACGCTCGTTTTGGTCATCCAGAAGCCATACACCTCGGACGTTATCCCGTTGCAGAGGGGAGTGCCTCAGGGGTCGGCACTGAGCCCCACTCTTTTCAATCTTTACCTGCGGCCATTGGCTGATGTTATCCAGAGCCATGGGGTGAAGATGGTGTCTTACGCTGATGACACTCAGCTTATGATTACATTAGCTAATGACGATGAGAGGGCCACTACCAACTTTAAACTATGCCTCACTGACCTAGCAACTTGGATGCGGGCTAGCTGCCTGAATTTGAATGCAGAGAAAACAGAGGTGCTGGTGGTGGGGAAACAGCCCTCCATCTGGTCCTCTGCATGGTGGCCGGCTGATATGGGCCCCACCCGAGCCCGAAACCCAAAGTGAAAAATCTAGGCATCCTTTTTGATTCCCAGCTGTCGTTTGACAGTCAGATCAGGACCACAGTGGGATTATGCTTCAGGGTGCTGAGACTACTAAAGAAGCACCTGAGGCTAATTCCAGCGGAATCTCAAAAAACAGTAGTGCAGGCCCTGCTGATGTCTCGGCTGGACTACTGCAATGTGCTCTATCTGGGTACATCTATAGGCAGGCCAGCGATGCTGCAAAGAGTTTAGTTTAGTTTAGATTTATACAGCGCGTAGCTGCCCCAGCAACGGGGCGTCCCAGCGCTACCCAAAGTACAAGTGGCTTAAAAAGAATAAATAAATAACGCCCAGCCCACATTGAAAGAAAAAATTAAGCCGGGAAAAGCCAGGTCTTTACGGCTTTGCGAAAAGCCAGATGATTCTGGAGCCCTCTGATGGAAACTGGGAGGGAGTTCCAGAGCTTAGCTGCCAAAACTTTGAAAGATCGACCACCCGCTCGCGCTCTTAAGATTCGGGGGGTACAAATGAGTCCCTGGTTAGCTGAACGTAGAGAGCGACTCGGAACATACGGCACAAGTAGAGCTGCCAGGACCGGAGGTGCTTGTTGAGTCATAATTTTATGGGCAACACACAGTGTTTTAAACTGGATTCGTTTTTCTACAGGTAACCAATGTAGTTTAGGTAGAAGTTTGGACACTGAGCATGATTTTGGGAGGGCCAACACTGCGCGGGCTGCAGCGTTCTGGATTCTCTGAAGGCGCTGAACACATGATTTATTGGCACCCAAATATAGAGAATTGCCAGCACGGATGCTTCTGAGACTACCGAAATGGTCCCCTATTAGACACGGTCTGGCTGAACTTCACTGGCTCCCAGTTAAACACAGAATCGCGTATAAAGCCCTGTGCTTCACGCATAGGATAATGTATCGAAGGGGTCCCAGCTATCTCTTCCCCCTGAACAAGGCATATACGCCCTCCAGAACGCTTAGATCTGGAGAAGCAGCGCTGGCAGTGATCCCCAGAGTACGCCATGCAAGACTGAGGGGCTGCTCGTTTGGACTGCGTGCAGCCAAGCTATGGAATTCAATGCCGATCAACCTAAGACTTGAACAGTCTGAGGCAATTTTCCGGAAGAACCTGAAGACTTGGCTCTTTAGACAGAGTTAGAAGTCCATTTGCACCGGACTCGCCAGGGCCTGATTTTTGCTCAGCGCGGGGACACTCTCTTGGAGTAACCAGGCGATTTATAAATCAAAATTCTTTCATTCATTCATTCAAAATTGGGGTGGGGATAGTTAATATAACCCTTACCAAGTCCAACACTTTCCCTACTGTGGCTTAGGATGGAGTGAGAATAGTAAATATAACCCCTTTGAAGTCCAATACTTTTCCTTCTGTTTTGTATATATTGGGGTGGGAATAGCAAATCTAATCCCTCTGAAGTCCAACACTTTTCCAGCTGTTGCTTACACTGCAGTGGGAATAGTAAATCTAACCTCTCCGAAATTCAGCACTTTGCCTGCTTTTGCTTAGGGTGGAATGGGAATAGTAAATCTGACCCCCTCAGAGGTTCAACACCTTCCCTACTGTTGTTTAGACTGGAATGGAAATGGCCGTTTGAACCCCTCTGAAGTCCAACACTTTCCCTACTGTTACTTAAATTGGAGTGGAAGTAGCAAACACTCCACTTCTAGTGGACTTGTTCCCTTCACAGCAAAACTCTGCCTGGTAGTTGCTGCTGCCCCTTTTGCTGACCCTTGGTCGAGGCCCACCTCCACCCGCAGGCCCCTGCCTGCGCCTCATATCTTGTGGTCTAGTGGTAGAGCGTTACTGCTCTGCTGCTGGGCTGTCCCTCTGCCTCTCTTTTCTGATTTCTGCCTTTATTCAGCTTTTTCCTTTTTTACCTTTTTCTTTCCTTTGTTTGCCGCCCTCGTCCCTGTTACTGTGATCCCAATGGCCCGCCCCTCCAGTGACCCTTCCCGCTCCCGCATTTCCTGCCTCCCAGCTGTCCAGCCCCCCAGCACAACTTAATGGCAGCCGCTGCGCGGCTGCACTGCTGGTGCGCCAAAGGCAGGCCTGTCTTCATCCGTCCGTGCCTGGAGGGTGCTGGCGTCATAGCGGTAGAAGGTCCCTGGTTCTCGGACCTTCTACCGCTATGACGCCAGCACCCTCCTCGCCCACAACTCAGGACGCCATACCGCCTGCCACCTCGCGTCACCGAAGACCCAAGGACCCTTCTCCTGCCAGAACTGCAGCCACTTCCTCACCCACGCCAGCATGCCAAATCCTCTCGCCGCCCAACCGACCAACAGCACACTTGACCAACTCAACTGCATCCTCTTCAACGTGCGATCCCTCCACAAACACGCCACAGAAGTCTGGGACCTCCTCGACGTCACCTCTCCTGACATCACCTTCTTCACGGAAACCTTGATCAACCCCTGATCCGGACCGGACATTGTCATCACCATCCCCGACGGCTACAAAATCACCCGTAAGGACTGCACCGACCGACCAGGAGGAGGCATCGCCATCATCCAAAAGAACACCCTCCGGCTGACCATGCACCCAAACGACCCAATGACAACCATCTTGAACCTGGACCTGGACCCACCCTGAGTGAGTCGTGACCCTCAGAGTGGTTCTCCTCCAGTACTGGATCCTTAGAAGTGGTGCTGAAGGTGAGCAGATGCCTCAGATCTAAAACTTGGGACTTAAAAAATTCTCTGCACAAAAGTGCCTTGAGGCCTGAGAGAAGACCAACGTGCATTTCTCACTGATCCGCCCAAGGTGCATTTCCGGTTCGCCTGATTTTGAGGTAGCTCCCTTATATTCTTCTCCATTGCTGCAAAACCTGTTCAGTGGTCCCTCTCTGGAAGGGTATCCAACCTCCTGGAGCCCTCATCTGACACAGCTGCAGCCTCGCCTGGTGTAGATTTTCGACTTCCAAAAAGAGACAAAGGCCCAGATTTGCCAAAGAATTGCTTGCCCTCCCGTCACGCAGGGTGACTCAAGGGCAATGAAAGGGCAATGCAATCCTTGAGTCAGATTTAACAAGCCACGCAAGGCCACCTTGCGTGGCCCTGTGTGGCTTGGTAAATCTGGAGTAATGCAAAGCTGTGTAAGTCACTGTTTTGCGTTAGTCAGTGCCAGAAAGTTGTTTCATGGGTGGAGTTTGGGTGTTCCCATGCATCCACCCATATATTCTGGCACATTCCCAGATTTACCACAACAAGCAAACCTGGGGATGAGACAAAATGGTATGCCTTCCTGATAGATGCGCAACAAGGAGAAATATCTTTATTTCTCTTTGTTTGTTCAGAATACAGCACACTTAGAAAGAGGAAAATGCATTTAAGGATTGCCTCTGTGCAGGAATGTGTCCCTTCCTCAATAAAAACAATCTTTCCTGCAACACAGGCACCCTTTCACTACGGCACAAAGGTGCCTGTGTTGGCGCTAGGTAGCACATAATGCACCAGCACAGTGAGAAAGCAGCAATGCGCAAAGTATTTATAAATATGGCACATTCATGCCCTCTCCATTTGATGCAGTGCAGCATGTTGTCTTGCTACTTTTTGCAGCGTCAAATCATGACAATTTTGACCCTAAGTCTGAAAGTAGGAATCTTCACTGTGACTTCGTCCAACGGCTCCACGAAAACGACGCCTCCTCTTTGGACACCCTTCGCTGCCTTGCCCAGCTGAGCTTTAACTTCTCAGACATTTTTCTTCAAAAATTCCTTCTAAATATGAAGGTAAGTCGAGACGCGGTCCAATCCACTTCTTGTATCCGAACTGTGGTCCATTGCGGTAGGCCTTAACTTTTTACTTTGAGCTGGTCTTGCACGACTTGATGCCCACAGTTGGTGTTTTGAACGTTTAGGCACTATTTTTCACTTTAAAATTTACAAATTCATAACTCTAATTCTACTGATAAAACAAATATAGACATACGATAATATTCGTCCTATTTCAGAAAATTCTCCATTACCATTAGCTGGTGGACCATTTTTAATGTGTTTTTAACATGATTCTTGAACAGCCAACCTGCCAATGATCTTTCTCCTCATGCATCAAACCGTTTGGAGATACTTTCACAGACTGCATACAATGGCTTCACTAGTGTCTTATCTCAATAGCCTTAATGCCTCTGCTTGTTGCGTTACCCCATGGAATGGCAAATCCCTATTATCCCCTTCCTCCTGGGATTTTTATACGCTGCACAAAAGAATAGAAGATAAGCCATTTTTTCATCTGGCGAATTACATGCCGGCAAAGTGCTGGACAGGCGGTATACGTTCTACCGTTTGGAACAAAAACTGCTGAATTAAAGAGATCCAAGTCTGAATTTTACATATAACTAACTAGCCACTAGGAGAGTAATAAAGTCAAAATAGCATTCATAAGAATCAGTACATTTAAAATCCAGAAAGGCTACAGTTAGGAATTTCTGAGTCAGGAATTAGTAATTTCTTTGGCACAGTATTCCAATGCATTTTTGTATAGTGTTCTTTAGATAGTGGTTGGAAGTTCATCCTGAATTTGTATTGCACTTCAAAGTTAAGTAACGTTAGCATTGACTACACACTTCTAAACCACAGGATTTTACATTGCCTATCAAGAGAAATGATCTCTTCTAGGGCTGCATGATATGGTAATAGTTCCTGGGTGTACCACAGTCTCCGCCAAGCTAGCAGGTTTCTGATGTTTGCCTTTGAAGATATATTCTTCATCCCTATGTCTAAAGGAATGGAACCAGTGGGTGCTCTGGGGAAATTTAATCAGGAATCTCAAAAATGTGTTTTCAATTAAAGTGAGACCACTTGGCTGCAGGAAGTCCCACAATTCAGCTCCATAGAGTGAGTCTCCTAAGGCTTTGACATTATCTAGCTGTGGTTGATTTAACCCCTTGTATGCTCATGACGG
The DNA here is from genome assembly GCA_963921515.1 of Calotriton arnoldi. Taxonomy (NCBI): domain Eukaryota; kingdom Metazoa; phylum Chordata; class Amphibia; order Caudata; family Salamandridae; genus Calotriton; species Calotriton arnoldi. The sequence continues at coordinate 3,726 of CAWUFW010016796.1, read as the reverse complement.
CTCCCGGCCGTCATGCGTCACGGTGGGCGTGTGCGCACGACGGCCGGGAGCCGTCGAATCCCCGCCCACTAATAAAAACCCCCGCACAGCGCGAAAATTTGCGCCGCATGGAAGGGGTTAAAAGCACAAAGAATGCTGGAGATGTTCTGTTGCAACCTTAGACAGACGGCTCTAAATAGGAGGGTTATTGTTGCTATTGACATAGATGTTTCAGTTAAGGATAATTTTGCATTATTAATTTTGCATTATTAATTGTCTTTGTGGATAAATTTGTTTTCACATAATTATGCGAATTTTCAGGGAAATTATGCGAAATCACATGCAATTACTCAAAATGAGAATCCATCATTGAGTGCGATATTGGAGCACAAAATACACGCCATGATAAAAACATAGCATGAAAAAACACAGGCTGCGCAAGCAACCGCCGTCCATGTTCAGACCATTTGCATTATTCTCATGTACTTGCAGTAAAATGTTGCTGCAAATGACAATAGTATGTGAAGTGGTGCAATTTTGGAAATTTTGCTTAGCAAGTGTAGAGCAAAGTTCCAAAAATTATGCGACTTTCGCTGCTTTATTTAAATTTGTTGTGGTCTAAAAATGATGGTAAACCGTAATAATTGGAGTTGGTGATATGAGAAGTAGCAATGCACGATTATATGTCGTTGACTTGGGGAAGAACAACATGATGTGGAAAGACTGGTGCTCTGAAAGATTTTTAACTAAAAGAACTGCTGCTCATACGATGATCTTATAAAGAGTAGCAAAACCAAAGGGGATGATGGACGGAGTGTTGAACATTGCAAGCACTCACCCCCAGTCAACTGATCTGGGTTTAATCCATCATCATTCTTTAGCTCACTCCGCCACCCCAGTTCAGACATGGCCATATGCAAATCAGTCTGACCCTGTGCCTCATGGGAACAGTCCAGCCCGAACTGCCAAGCCATGTCTTCCCTGGACCGGAAACAAGCATCCTGGGACCGGTTTCTGGCTAACAGCCGTCATCAGCCAGGCTATCCTGAATCCAGTGGCAAAGTGAGCAAGGGACCCACGTCTGGGCATACCCTGCCAACTTAGGGCGAACATAGCAAAACCAAAGGGGATGATGGACGGAGTGTTGAACATTGCAAGCACTCACCCCCAGTCAACTGATCTTTTGTTTCCGGTCCAGGGAGGACCTGGCTTGGCAGTTCGGGCTGGACTGTTCCCACAAGGAACAGGGTCAAGACTGATTTGCATATGGCTGGGTCCAAACTGGGGTGGTGTGGTGAGCAAAGGAATGATGGATTAAACCCAGATCCTTGTGACTGGGGGTGAATGTTTGCATTGTCCAGCATTCCGTCCATCAATTGTTTCTTTTGCATATGTCGCCCTAAGTGGGAAGGGTATGCCCAGACGTGGGTCCCGTGCTCACTACACCACTGGATTGAAGCTAGCCTGGCTGAAGAAGGGTGATGCCCTGAAACCGGTCCCAGGATGCTTGTTTCCAGTCCAGGGAGGACCTGGCTTGGCAGTTCGGGCTGGACTGTTCCCACAAGGAACAGGGTCAAGACTGATTTGCATATGGCTGGGTCCAAACTGGGGTGGTGTGGTGAGCAAAGGAATGATGGATTAAACCCAGATCCTTGTGACTGGGGGTGAATGTTTGCATTGTCCAGCATTCCGTCCATCAATTGTTTCTTTTGCATATGTCGCCCTAAGTGGGAAGGGTATGCCCAGACTTGGGTTCCGTGCTCACTACACCACTGGATTGAAGCTAGCCTGGCTGAAGAAGGGTGATGCCCTGAAACCGGTCCCAGGATGCTTGTTTCCGGTCCAGGGAGGACCTGGCTTGGCAGTTCGGGCTGGACTGTTCCCACAAGGAACAGGGTCAAGACTGATTTGCATATGGCTGGGTCCAAACTGGGGTGGTGTGGTGAGCAAAAGAATGATGGATTAAACCCAGATCCTTGTGACTGGGGGTGAATGTTTGCATTGTCCAGCATTCCGTCCATCAATTGTTTCTTTTGCATATGTCGCCCTAAGTGGGAAGGGTATGCCCAGACGTGGGTCCCGTGCTCACTACACCACTGGATTGAAGCTAACCTGGCTGAAGAAGGGTGATGCCCTGAAACCGGTCCCAGGATGCTTGTTTCCGGTCCAGGGAGGACCTGGCTTGGCAGTTCGGGCTGGACTGTTCCCACAAGGAACAGGGTCAAGACTGATTTGCATATGGCTGGGTCCAAACTGGGGTGGTGTGGTGAGCAAAAGAATGATGGATTAAACCCAGATCCTTGTGACTGGGGGTGAATGTTTGCATTGTCCAGCATTCCGTCCATCAATTGTTTCTTTTGCATATGTCGCCCTAAGTGGGAAGGGTATGCCCAGACGTGGGTCCCGTGCTCACTACACCACTGGATTGAAGCTAGCCTGGCTGAAGAAGGGTGATGCCCTGAAACCGGTCCCAGGATGCTTGTTTCCGGTCCAGGGAGGACCTGGCTTGGCAGTTCGGGCTGGACTGTTCCCACAAGGAACAGGGTCAAGACTGATTTGCATATGGCTGGGTCCAAACTGGGGTGGTGTGGTGAGCAAAAGAATGATGGATTAAACCCAGATCCTTGTGACTGGGGGTGAATGTTTGCATTGTCCAGCATTCCGTCCATCAATTGTTTCTTTTGCATATGTCGCCCTAAGTGGGAAGGGTATGCCCAGATGTGGGTCCCGTGCTCACTAGACCACTGGATTGAAGCTAGCCTGGCTGAAGAAGGGTGATGCCCTGAAACCGGTCCCAGGATGCTTGTTTCCGGTCCAGGGAGGACCTGGCTTGGCAGTTCGGGCTGGACTGTTCCCACAAGGAACAGGGTCAAGACTGATTTGCATATGGCTGGGTCCAAACTGGGGTGGTGTGGTGAGCAAAAGAATGATGGATTAAACCCAGATCCTTGTGACTGGGGGTGAATGTTTGCATTGTCCAGCATTCCGTCCATCAATTGTTTCTTTTGCATATGTCGCCCTAAGTGGGAAGGGTATGCCCAGACGTGGGTCCCGTGCTCACTACACCACTGGATTGAAGCTAGCCTGGCTGAAGAAGGGTGATGCCCTGAAACCGGTCCCAGGATGCTTGTTTCCGGTCCAGGGAGGACCTGGCTTGGCAGTTCGGGCTGGACTGTTCCCACAAGGAACAGGGTCAAGACTGATTTGCATATGGCTGGGTCCAAACTGGGGTGGTGTGGGGAGCAAAACAATGATGGATTAAACCCAGATCCTTGTGACTGGGGGTGAATGTTTGCATTGTCCAGCATTCCGTCCATCAATTGTTTCTTGTGCATATGTCGCCCTAAGTGGGAAGGGTATGCCCAGACGTGGGTCCCGTGCTCACTACACCACTGGATTGAAGCTAGCCTGGCTGAAGAAGGGTGATGCCCTGAAACCGGTCCCAGGATGCTTGTTTCCGGTCCAGGGAGGACCTGGCTTGGCAGTTCGGGCTGGACTGTTCCCACAAGGAACAGGGTCAAGACTGATTTGCATATGGCTGGGTCCAAACTGGGGTGGTGTGGGGAGCAAAAGAATGATGGATTAAACCCAGATCCTTGTGACTGGGGGTGAATGTTTGCATTGTCCAGCATTCCGTCCATCAATTGTTTCTTTTGCACTTATAAAGAGTAGGGCATGTTATAAGAAAAAGAAGGCAATTGCACTATAAAGGACCTGCTTCTAAATATATTTTAAAAAAACACAAAC